>KK116259.1:296356-355105 GCA_000611955.2 Stegodyphus mimosarum | reverse complement strand
GTAGTAACTTAATAAACATTTTTGCAGTTAATGCTAACACAGGAAATACTCCTTTTAGGAGTTAATGATCATATTTTATTTGCCTAATTTAGCAAATGATCTCCTTTTTTATTGACACATTATTTCTATAGTGAATAACTTCTTTTTAACTGAGACATTATTTTTATGGTCTAAATTAATTTCCTTAAATACTGACTAGTTAATGTCATGTGATCAAAATTATCATAATGCGAAAAATTCTGGAAAAGACATTAAGGTAGTTTTTTTGAACTTTTTATGACTTAGAAGATAGTCAATTTTTTGAGAAATTCAATTTTAATTTAAAGTTTTGAAAATGCACTGTTTATCATTGTTTTCATTTAAGATTTGTAATATGGAAAAAATGTAAAAATGTATTTTAAGAAATTATATTTTCAGTGCATAATTTTCCTTCATTAAACATGCTTTTTTTTCCTATGCTCATGCATATTATATATATGTAGTTTTTGTTTGTAAATATTTTTGAATGCGTGTTTGCAGTACAGTATTCTTTTATAGTAACTTTCAAAATGTGAAGAAACCCACTGTGCATAAAAGTAATACTGATAGTTTAAATAGCTCATTGCTGTTGAAAGATGATGGTATATTCTCTGATGACCTGAGCGATTTTGAAATACCTAGCTCTAGATTTGGTAAGTTGAAAATGGTTGTAAGTTAAAAGTGTACTTTCTTTTATTCCTGATTTAAAAGTAATTTTAAATAGCTTTTCTGAAAATATATTCTTGTTTCATTCATGGTAGCTTTTGTTTTGTTTATTAATTATCATTACTTATTTATTTTTTCTGTATTAATTTTTAGGGTTAAATAAAAACTTTAAGAAGGTCGAAACAGTGAAGCCAGAATGTCCTATTGATGATGCATTTTTTGAAGAAAATTTTTCGTCTTCTGAAATATGTAATGATGATAAACGTTCTTCAAAAGCAGGTATAATGAGTATAGCTTTCCTTTTGCTTCCCCCCCACAAATTTCGTTTGTACAGAACTTTTACTTTATTTATACAGTAGAACCCTATTTATCCAAATTAATTAAACAGAGCAATTTCATATAACCACTTTTTTAGATTAATCTCTCTTCCCCTGTGGTGTTGCTTGGGGGTTTGAATAGAAATCATTGATTTTTGCATAAATTATTCTCAGTGGTAATTTTATGTTTAAATACATTTAAAATAAAATAAACTTCTGCATTTTACATGATCCACCATTAAATGTGAGTATTTAAGGATTGTCTCTTGGACATAGATTTTCATTGCATTTTTGCATTTATATGTGCTATGTTTAACAGTTAATATGTAATAATTTGTAAATGGCAGCATTTAACATTTACTAACTTGTAATTGGCAACACTTTGGAATATATATTAAAAATAGAACTTTGCTGGTATTGTAATTTTTTGTAATATAATGCATTCTATGTGACATATATATATTTCTCTATAACATTTAAATTTTCCATTCTTTGTAGTTCTTTTTTCACTTTATCTTGTGTATATAAGGGTATTTTTCTTGGAGGATGAATTACTGGCATTGCATCTTGTTTTAACTGGATTTTATATTTTCCATTCAAACAACCTAAGCCTTCAAATACATTTTTATATTCCTCCAGTAAGTCTTCAGTATAAACAGACATTACTTTTTGAATCAAACCTAGTTGCAGACATGATTTAATCCTAATATGGAAGTTGCTTCTTTGGCAACAACTTGGAATTCTGTAACTTTTTTTCTCTTTTTCATATTGTCAGTTAAGTACAGTACAAAGTCCGAGATCCGGACGTCCAATATCCAGAATGATCTGAATCCGGACCTCAAAGCCACCAACAAGGGTTTTTTTTTTATATTCTATTAAATATATGTGTAAATTCTATTAAATATGTGTGACCCAAATTATCATAATCAAAGTAGTTTGAAGTAGCCAGTGGATTACATAATAAAGAAGAGAAGGTAAGAGTAAGTACTTCTCTTCATGTAATAGGAATTTGTGGTCTTGAAATATATAATACATTTCCTATAGAAGAAGGTAAAGAAATTAAATAAGTGAAATTAAGACAAAATTTATGGAATATTGTATTATTAAGAAAAATATTACATATGAAAGACATTTATTTTTTACTAGAAATCAAACCACGTCAGAAACCATAGATGAGTATATAACTGACCTTCGGAATACAGTTAGAACATGCGAGTTTGCACTATTAATGGATAGTCTAGTAAAGAATAAAATTGTTTGTGTTGTTAAAGATAATGTAAGCAAGATTGTTACACGAAACAGAATTAACATTAGAAAAAATTCTTGATATATGCAGATCTGCCGAAATAAGTCAAATGAAAATCATAAATGATGAGGAAACTTGTAAACTTAGTAAAAAAGAAACTAAGTAAACATAATAAGAATACATAAAAAGAGGTAAATACCGAGAAACAAGAGAGAAAAGTTTGTTCTAAATATGGAACATCTCATAAGTATTGAAAGTGTCCAGCGTATGGAAAAATCTGTCATAAGTGTAAAAAGGCAGTCATTTCGCGAACCAGTATAAAAGCTATAAAATAAAAAATGAAGCAGTCAAGGTAAACATAAAAGAGAACAAATTAAATTAATAAATCATGACTCTGAGGAAAAGTTAGAATTTTATGAAGGTGCATTAAACCTTAGATCAGATAACAAAGAGAAGAAATGGACTGTTGACGTCAATGTAAATAAAAGTAAACTAAATTTGTAGTTAGATACTGGAGCAATGTGCAATGTTACTTCTAAAAGCAAAGTGAAACTGCTAGATGTTCCAATACAGAAGTCTGAAATTAAAAGATTAGTTAATTTTCCGGGAATAAAATGGAAATACTCTACTTAACTGCAAATATGAATATATATATATATATGTATGTTATAGAATTCCAAGTTATTGCCAAAGAAGTACCTGAAGTACCTTCTATATTAGGATTAAATCATGACTGCAACTAGGTTTGATTTAAAAAGTAATGTCTGTTTATACTGAAGACTTACTGGAGGAATATAAAAATGTATTTGAAAGCTTAAGTTGTTTGAATGGAGAATATAAAATCCATTTAAAACAAGATGCAACACCAATAATTCATCCTCCAAGAAAAATACCCTTAGCTATACGAGATGAAGTGAAAAAAGAATGGAAAATTTAAATGTTATAGAGAAAGTAAGAGAACCAACTAAATGAGTAAATTCAATGGTCACAGTTGTCAAACCTAACAAAGTAAGAATATGCTCAGATCCTAGAGATTTAAATAAAGCTATAAAATGAGAACATTATCCTGTGTTAACTATGATGATGATGTCACTAGAATGCCAAACACAAAAATATTTTCTGCTTTAGATGCTTGTAGTACTTTTTGGAAAATCTAACTTGACAAAGAAAGTAGTAATTTGTGTACACTCAATGCACCTTTTGGCAGATATAAATTTAAAAGATTACTATTTGGCACATGTTCAGCTCCAGAAATTTGCCAAAGAAAATTAAGCCAAATAATAGAAGGCATTGAATGCATAATAGATGATATCTTAATATAGGGATCTAATAAAAAGGAATATGAGCTATGACTTAAAAAAGTACTCTAGAGAGCACGAGAAAACAATGTGAGGTTCAAGTGTAAAATAAAAGTTAATCGTGTGAATTATATAGAGCATGAGTTAAGTGAAAAAGTATTAAAACCTGATTTTTCTAAAGTGGAAGCTATTGTTAAAATGCCAAAACCTACAGATGTGCCTTTTGTACGATTTTTAGGAATGATTAATTAGTTAGCTAAATTTATTCCTAACATAAATACTACTAATGCACCATTAAGACAGTTACTTGAGAAAAATGTTCTCTGGCACTGGACTGAAAAACATCAGAAAGCTTTTGAAACACTTAAACAATTGGTTGTAAAAGCACCCATATTAAAATTCTATGATGTTAATAAGGGTGTAACTCTTTCAGTAGATGCAAGTTCTGAAGGATTATATGCTGTTTTACTGCAAGAAAATCAACCAATTGCTTATGCTTCCAGAGCTCTTAAGTCAGAAAAATTATGCTCAGATGGAAAAAGAACTTTTAGCTATTACTTTTGGAAGCTCTAAATTTCATCAATCAATATATATATATATATATATATATATATGGCAAATGTATTAAACTTGAAACTGATCATTGACCATTATAAAGCATAACTAAGAAACCACTTTTTAAAGCACCACAGCGATTGCAAAGAATGCTGTTAAATTTACAAAAATATGTTCTAGATGTATGATACAAAAAGGGGATGGACTTATTAATAGCAGACACTTTAGGAAGAGCATATTTGAATACAACAGAAGAAAATAATAATGAAGATACAGAAATTTGTACACAAATTCCAGCATCTGATGACAAAATTTATGAAATGAAGAAAGAAAGTGAATGTGATGCTACACTACGGTACTTAAAGAAATATATTCTGAGAGGTTGGCCAGAAAGGAAACATCAGGCGGAACCGCAAGTATTTGGAACTATAGAGATGAGTTGACAATGGAAAATAACTTATTTTTCAAAGGAGGAGAGGTAATTACTCCTTTATTTATGAAAAAAGAGATGTTAAATTTAATTCATGAGGGTCATTTCGGGATAGAAAAATGTAAGAAAAGAGCTAGAGATTTTTTGTTTTGGCCACTTATGAACAAGCAGACAGAAGATAAAATTTCAAAATGTCCTATATGTAATGTATACCTGAACAAAAACATAAGAGAGCCTATGATACCACATGAAGTTCTCAGTTTACCTTGGCATAAAGTTGGAATAGATTTATTTGAAATTAACAAAGATGTCTACTTATTAATTGCAGATTACTATTCCAACGTTTTTTAAATCTCCAAATTACCAGATACTCAGATAACTATCAGTTGCCTGAAATCTCATTTTGCAAGATATGGTATACCGTTGATAGTGATATCTGATAATGGACCTCGGTTTGCAAATAAAGAATTTGCAGAGAAATAACAATTTAAAAGTATAACGAGCAGTCCCTACCATTTGCAGTCAAACGGGCAAAGAAATTGTTAAAGGAAGCTCAAGCAGATCATGCTGATCCTTATTTAGCATTGTTAGTTCATAGGAACACTCCAATTAATGAGATGTTAGGATCAACAGCTCAGTGACTTACGAGTAGAAGAACAAGAACAATTCTTCCTACATCCGAAGAATTACTAAAACCTCAAGTTGTAAAAATGTAAAAGAAAAATCAACCAAGAAAGATCTAAGCAGGAGTCGTATTATGACTGCCATACAAAAACATTACCATCGTTAAGTAAAGGAGATTGTTTTAGGGTATATCAAGATAATCGCTGGAAACCATCAGTTATAGAAGAAGTATGTAAGATGCCTAGATCATATATACTGAAATCAGGAGGATCAGTGTCTAGAAGGAATAGAAAGACATTAGAAACACTAAAGAAAACAGTTCAGCTGTTGAAGAGAACATCAGAGAAACAGAACAAGGAGTTAATGCACAGAAAACAAATGTAAAAGGATATGAGCCTAGATATCCTCAAGGGCAAAGTATAGAAGATCAACTATCAAACTCTGCTAACTCAGAAACAAGAGAAGGTGAGCAAAGAACCAGAAGTGAGAGAGTGATTAGAGGCCAGGTATTTGAACTGATTTTAGACTAAATTTAAAAAATGGAAGATGTAACAGTTAATATTTAATAATTTGTAAATGGCAGCATTTAATATTTACTAACTTGTAATTGGTAACACTTATAATTGGGATATATATAAAAATAGAACTATGCTGGTATTGCAGTTCTGTGTAATATAATACATTCTGTGATTATAAATAAATAGTTTCTAAAAGATAAAAGTGCACTTTCATTATTTTATACTATGATTGTTTGATTTCATTATCTCTGAATAGAGAGAAAATTAGAAATAGTTCATTTAAAATAATAAGATGCGACTGTTTTGGGGAAGCCTCTTATGTTTTTTTTTTTTAATCATTTGGGTTAAGTGGGATTTTACTGCACTAAGATTTTTATTTTAAAATGCAAATTGTTATTTTTCTAAAACAAAAGAAAAGTATTTCTTTCTAAAACAAAAGAAATTTATTTTAGGAAAAAATATTAGGCATGTTTAATGACTTTGTAGTTTAGCATAAGTATAAGATAGAAACAGCAGCTTTTGTTCTACATACATTTTGTTATTTCTTTTAGGGTTAAATAGAAACAAGAAACCTATATGTAGTACTGGTGATGCTTTTTCTGATGAAAAAAAAGTTTTATGTTCTGAAAGATGTAATGATGACAAAATTTCCTCAAAAGCTGGTATGATAAATACAGTTAACATATTTTAATACATTTATTTGTATCAGGAGTTTCTTCATTTTAAAATATGCATTATTATTCATTTTCTTGAAATGTTACGTTTTGCAGTGGTGTAAATTTCCAATTACATGTAGCCCATCAGTACATTTTCAGTAAATTTCAATAATTTTGAATGTTTAAGCATACCTTAGTATTAATAAGCAATTGATATTTTAAAGGAGAACGTTTTCTGTTAATTTCACCTTTTGACACACATTTTGTAATATGAGTGAAAGTATTCAATCTTTATTAATTTGGTGGTGCTGATCATGATTATGGCATTAAAAAAATTAATTGGCTTTCACTTCATTGTAACAGAAAAGAAAGCAAGTATTTATTTATTGCAATATGACTATATAAGAAAGTACTGTTTAGTGTCTGGCAATGTAACAGTAACCTGGCCATATTTGTACAAATATGCTCAAATTAATCATTCAATAAGATTAACTAAAGTAATTTTAATCTCACATAATCAACACTACCCTTTGAAATCCCTGAAATGCAGGAAAAGCTCTGCTAAAGCATGCAAAATTAATAATGGAGCATGGAAAATTAAGAAGCAAAGAGTGGAAATGTTACCTTTTGCAGGATGGTACACTCCTGCTCCTTTGCATTACAAATTTTAATTGGAGTAAAAAATAAAAATACATGGATAATATATTTTCTTTGGGGAAATGAAAACATAAAATCTTCCATATGAAAGCTACAGTAATTGTTTAAAATTCACAAAACATAATTTATATTGTGTCATCAAGAAAGTTCTGCAGTTTTTCAAATCAATATATGTTTTCTACTAATATATATATATATATATATATATTTTTACTATGGAAAAGCAGTGATCTTGATCAAGACATATGTTTAAATATGGTCTTTTCTGTTCATGGTCTGTCTTTCTGCATGTATCCAGCATGTGTAATCACATGATTTTTTTTCAGTGCAGAACTAAGAATGGAAAGCTGAAAAGTTTTTCTTTGCTTTATGCTCTTTTATTTAAAAAAAGGGGGAAATGCTAATCTGACAGATAGTAAAATTTGTAATGTTTATAGATAAAGTGATGTTTCTATTAAAACAGTTTAAAGGCGGTGGTTTAGTAAGTTTGAGCATAAAAATTTTAGCTTAAGAAATGATGCTCACACTAGATACCTATCCTTTGGAAATACGGACTTATGAAAAAAAGCCATGTTATGCAATCCAGACAGACTAAATATTTTAAAAACTAAGTACATGATCATTTGAAGAAAATTGTAAGCAGCTACAGTGTGTGGGAGCTCCATACTTTAACAAGCAGAATATGCTTGGTCCAGTTTTGGTATGTAATTCTTTGCTGAAAAGGCTGCTTTTTGAAAGGAATTGGTACTTTAAATGAGAAGTGGATATTATATGCTAATGTTCCAAAAAAAATCATTGGGTAAGCCAAGAAAACTCCTTTAGTAATATTAAAGGAAGGCTGCATCCTTAAAAGGAAATACTTTGTGTATGGTGGGATTAGAGGAATATTATACTGGGAATTGTTCAGATACCAAATCAGACATGTTCTTAAATGACAGTTTTAAAAGCAAAACTCAAATTTAAGTGCCCAGAACTGACCAGTCATCAAGGCATTATCTTCTATCGTGGCAATACCAGCCTTCATATTTAAATGAATGTCAACCAGACTTACTGAGTATGGCTTGTATGTTTTGTGTCACCTCTCAGATTCACCAGACCTTGCCTCCCCCTCACATTTTCATCTCTTCGTGTTACTTAAAAATTTTCTGAATGGTCTGATTTTTTTTAAAGGACTGTCACATAGTACCTTGGTAACTTCTTTGAAAAAGAACCTAATGCCGTTTTTTCTAAAAAAAATTTTTCTTTCTATTGGAGGGAGGGTAAAAAGTTATGGAACCAAATGATTCAATGAAATTTTCTTTTTTAACTATTTAATTTGAATTTATCAGTAAAAAACCACACAACTTTCCTGATGACACAATAGATATTAAAATTACTGTAGTAACACGAATCAGTGTAACATGCATAAATTTGGAGGACTATAGCTTCAAAGCTTAATTAGAACCTTTTCCTTCAACTGCAGAATTGAAAGTGCACTCTCCTCAGTATCCCTCTGCACAGAAGTATCTTTCGTATTTGGTTTTCAGCTTTATATATATATATATATATATATGATTAGTTATGTTAGAATCAGAGTATATATATAATTAGTTATATATATACTCTGATATATAATTAGTTATGTTAGAATCATATATATAATTAGTTATGTTAGAATCAGAGTTGGGCATAGTTAAATTATAGTTTAAATTGAAAATTGATAAATAATTGAATTACAATATAATTGCAAACATTGTTACTGAATATCTAATTGTTATTGTAAATCATGCAATTAAAATTTATTCATTTGCAATGTAATTGTAATATAAATTACATAATGTAATGTAATTGCAATCACAATTAATTTAATTACAATTGAACTATGTTATAAATCATACAATTATAATGTAAATTGTATGATTTATAATTACATTACAATTACTATACAATATAATTATAACCATGATTGTAATTATACTGTATATAAATTAACAAGAATTATAGTGTAATTGTAATTAAATTTCTCAGAAGTCATGGTTTATTACACCTTAAGAGACTCGTTATTTGTATTTATGGTATAAAATATTGCCCTCGGAAAATAAAATCTGTAGACAAGATCATGCCTCAGACACTGATGGATGAGAAAAATGGAAATGCCATTGTGTGAAATATAAGATCTTAAATAAATTTGCACATAGCACTTTCTCAGTATATTGTCATTCAGCAAAACTTAAGATTTTAAATTTTTCTTTTTTAATCTTTAAAATTTAAGCTATCAGTTATTTACTGAACAAAGTTGATTATTCAGTTTTATTGCTTTACAGTTAATGCAGGTATAATTACAGTTATAACATAATGGCATTTAGAAGTGCAATATAACAAAAGCAATTATAAATTTTTTGGCTTAGTGGTAACCAAGTAGTTGAGACATTTTTTAATATTGGTAGATTGATGCAGGTTCAAGTTCTGGTGAACTGTCTGGGTATTTAGGCATCTTCATGATTTTTCATAGGTGTGACATGAATATAAAACAGCTTTTCTTAAAAAGTTCTTCACAAAGACATCCTTGCCCTTTGATGCTTTGCCATGTTAAAAAATCAACTCATACTTTTTCTTAACAAATTTACATATATTTATTTTTATCCAAAATATTTCCTACATACCCAATCCTCTTGTAGCATAACTTACTTTAGCTATTTATAGCAAACGCACTTCATGTTTTAAAAGGCCTAATTCATAGTTAATACCATTGCTACAAGTTTCAGTTTATGCAATAATTAAGCAAGATAAAAAATTAATGTAATTTGTCTGCCAGCAACTGTTATCTTCAGGCACTTCTTCTGAATGCTTGCTTGTTTCTACGTAAAGCTATGGAAAATATTTCATGCAGATAAATCCACTTATAAAAAATAATGCACTATTTTAATTATTTATTGAAAACATCGGTTATAGTTAATAAAGACCTTTTTCATAGTATATATCTATACTGCAAGTGAAATTCACTTAATAACCTCTGCAGGATGATCGTTTCCCTTAAAAAGTCTTCTGCAAAGGCATCCGTCCCCTAGTGCTTTACCATATGCAAATAACCTAACCTGTTTCTAACATTTGTTATATAAGGTCAAAATAATAAACTATTTTAGTAATGTAGTCTAATGTAATAAAACTTAATTGTTATATGAGCAAAGTGTGTCTTATTAGTATTTTAGTGTATACTGATTCACTGTCATATTGGACTTTAGTTGATTAAGTAGTTGTTATGTTAAATAATATGCATGGAAACTTTTGATATTTATTAATAAAGATCAGGAAGTATTTATAATATGAAGTTTTGGTGAATCATTCTGATAACTTTTCTTCAAACAATATTAGAAAAAATGCATATCGCTGATCGACTGGACACCCAGTAAAATGCCAGCATTACTTTTTCCACAAGAATGTTATGGACATTTTACAAATGGTAAAAGACTTTGATGTTGAGCATGCAGAAGCTAATTCATTATACATTTGTGTACTGAATGCAAAAGTTTCTTTCAAGATGCATATTTTGTAATATTTAAAAAATATTCTATTTACTAAATCAGAAGAATTTAATATAAATTTACGTATTATGTAAAAATAATTATTTAATATTTCAAAGTATCAAAAGTGAATGTAATACAATTTAAAAATCTTTCTCTATAGTTTTTTTCATTGTAATTCCTAAATTTTCATTTTATTATCACTTCTTTTGTTGTGTGTGAAAATTGTCCAGATGACTGTAAAGATTAAAGAAAGTATTCGCTTAAAAAATTAAAATTTATGCAAAACCTAAATTAGTTATAAAAAGATATAATCAGCAAAAAATTTTATTTTCTCAAAAATTTCTTTAGTCAGTAAGAAACAGATTAATTACCAATAAATAATAATAATAATAATTATAAATGAAACCAGTTTAAATTGAAAAAAAGTAAATATTTCTGCTGGAGCTTTCATGAGCAACTTGCTTACATTGTCTCCTGGATCTCTGTAAATTCATGTTTACTTTCTTTTTTGTAGTTGTAATACTCCTGTTCAAGAATTCAAAATACTTAATGTTGCCATTTCAAGCACATTATAAAAAAGAGCTGCTGCTAAGCGCTAGCAATCAAAAATAATATGTGACTTAGTAGTATTAATCAATCTGTAATGAACAGGAAGAAAATTGTGTTCATAGACTTATGTGTGCTTATCTAACCAGTGGAGGATGAAACCACCTTGAGAAATATTATAGTAGTATTATGACATGAACATGAGTTTCCTTCCTTTATAATAAAAACTTGACAAGTAATTTTTAATGTATTTACTTTTAAACATATATAAAACAGTTGCAAACAGGTAAATTACTGTTCAGTGGATTACAAATGCTTATGCCATGGTGCTTCCAGAAGTCAACTGTGCAGCCATCTATTTTTGTTTACTGTCAGCGGTGGCAGAGTACAAGTTTGAAACTTAAAGGGAGGAGAGAAAAGTAACTTCTTAACTGAAATCACATTTTTTGTATTACTATAGTTTTTATTCTTTTGTGTTATTGAATGTGTGAGTCAGTTTATTTATTTTTTCCTTATTGTCATATCAGCAACAGTAACAATACTTTTTTTCATCGTGAGCACTATGAAATTCAAAATTAATTTTTGTAATTTTGTAATTTTTTTTTTCAAAATTCATTTTAATTTTGTATTCAAAATTAATTTTTGAAATTCAGATTAATTTCTAGCAGTACTGTAAATATTAGACTGTAATACAGAGTTATTTTGTTTGGATGCAAGATAGTTTTTCTTCAGAATGGTACTAAAAACATATTTTTTATTTGATATTAACATAAATCCCATGCAATGTTAGTAAAATACTTAACTGGATTTAGATCATGAGTTGGTGTCACCAAGTTACCAAAAGGCATTTTGAAGGTTAAATATGAAATAAAAAAAATAGCAAATAATTTTTTTTCCCTTTTATTTAGAGTATAAAATTTGTTTGTGACTGAATTAAAAACATTGAATTAGCTGTTATTAATCCTTAATAACATTATAAAATAGTTTAAGATTTTCAGTTTGAAACAAATTAGTTATTAATCTTGTTAACTTAAATTTGTTAAGAAAATATACTGTTCAATAAACCTGAAGTTAAATATAATCAATATGAAATAACTTGAAATCTAAAGTTAAATATACATATAAGTTGAGCTTTTTACTTAAGTTCTGACACCTGCTATTGCATGAACCGAGAATTTTTTCCTGAATTTGATACGTTGAGAATTTGAAGCAGGAATTGCAGTAAACTATGATTTTGAATGTGATAGATTAAAAATTTGTTGTGCATGAATATTAAAAAATATGTGTACTTTTTGGAAAGCAGGAATTGCAATAATCTGTGGTTTTAGAATTTCTTGGATATTGAAAATTTCTCAAATTTGTCTTTGTGACATTTGATTCACATGAAATTAAAACTGACCCTTGAATGATGTGAATCTGACTTGCAGAAATTTATTTATGTACATGGTTTTTTTTTTTCCAGCAATTATATAGTGGAAAATATCTTAAGGATTTCATAGAGCTTGCAAGCAAATCATACAGTTCTTTGACATGGCAGAAAACTGTTAAGTGTGTTTCATCACATACTACTGTGAAGTATATGGGAATCTGTTATGAAAACTTTTCAGTTTTTATGTCTGATGTCAGAAGTAGGTATGGCAATGGGAGTATTTTTGTATTACATTATGTAATACTGGTATAGGTATAGACATTTATCATGTAAGCAAAATATATAAATTTAGGCATTGACAAATGTATTACCTATTGTTTTTTCTTCCTTGTGATTTTCATATAATTGTGTTCTCAGTTTTACTTTATTATGAGACTACAATATCATTGGTCATCAGGATACAATAGGCATTTAGCATTTAAAATATGCTTTTACCTATATTCGAAGTTTTTGCCCGAGGGCGCTGGCTTTATTTAAATGTTTTAAGAGCACAGGAGTGCTCATGTCGAAAAGGCAAATCCATGGACCAGTGCTGCCACTAGCAGCTAAAAGAGTCTTTTGAGCTGTTGTATGAGGAATTTGAAGATTTAAGCTTGAGAAGCAATTAAAAATTCACCATTTTGGATTGTGATGAAGGGTTCTTTACCTTTTGACAGTATGATCAGTAGTTGGGTCATAGTTTACTAGTTCTCTTATATGGTGGTATTCTGAATTTTGCATTTTCTGGAAAAAGTTATGGCACGTAGAAAGCATTTCATCATGTATGGAATCAATTGGTCATTTCTTTGAGTATTTGCTTGTTCCAAACATACCATGGTGCATTTAAAATCATCCTTGGTAATTTATATTGAAAAAACTTCTAATTTTTTATAATAGGTTTTAGCAACGGTGCTCCAAGCAGGAATACCGTATAGTAAAATGGGTTGAATCATAGTGAGATATGGTATACGTTTTGTTCTTATATGAAGTTTTGAATTTCTTCGTAGTAGAGGGTAAAGGGCAATAACTCCTGCTTTAGCTTTTTGTAATGCATTCGTAGTTTATTCTTTAAACAATAGTTGTTCATCAAAGAGCACACCTAGGTATTTAATGGAGTTGTTAACTGGTATTTGCACATTATTAATTTGAATATCAATTTTGACAGGAGTATTCTTTTTATATCTCCTAAAAATAGTGACATTACACTTTTTTGGGTTTAATTCTCCAAATCTTGAACCAATGATCAGTGATGTTAACTTTGAACTTTATATTGTCAATAATGAGTTGCAGTTTTAAAGACTTCATAAGAACGACAGTATCATCAGCATATTTAGCGATTTTTCCATTTATTGGCTGTGGCATGTCATTTATAAAGATGTTAAATAGGATCAGTGCTAAAATGCTTCCTTGAGGGATGCCACTTTTAATTATCTTTCTACTGTTAGAGATTTTCCAATTCAAACTTGAAAAGTACGATTTTTTAAATAGGAGTATATTAATTTGATGAGATTGATAGTAATAAATGCTTTCTGCATTTTCAAGAGAAGGCCGGCGTGCCGTACTCTGTCGAATGCCTTTTCTATGTCTAAAAAGCATGCAGAAACAGCATTTTTCTTAAAGTGTCAGCAATAAATTCAGCCACATTAATGAGCTGGTTTGTGTACTATGTTCTTAGCGAAATCCATATTATTCAGAGTCGATGATGTTATTCACTTTGAGGTGATTAATAAGTCAAATTTGAGTAATTTTTTTGAAAATTTTACTAATGCAGGGAAGCATGCTTATTGGGCGGTAACTGGTGGTTTATTTTGGATTTTTGCCTGGTTTAAGCAAGTTTATGACTTTTATAGCATGCTTCCACTGATGTAGGAAATAATTTAAACGAAACCAGGCATTAAAGAGATTTGTTAATAATATGATATAATGCCAGGGAAGTTCTCTGATAGATTTTTTGGAGATTGAATCGTATCCTTGTGCTTTTCGGATCTTGAGATTCTTAATGATGTTCTGTACTTCTCTAGGGGAGGTAAGTAATAAATAACTTACTTCAGTGCGATGAATTAAATTCTCGTTGAATTCTTGGACTTTTTTTTCGAAGTTGGGATTAGGAATAAAGGTGTTTTCAAGCTGTTGAGCTAAAACTTCTGCCATTTCCTGTTCAGAATAAACTAGTCCATTGGGGATATTGAGTGGGCCAATGCTATCCACAAATGGCTTTTTATGAGCTCTGGCAATTTTCCAAATAAGGGTAGGTTCATATTCCATGTTATCTAGGAGTTCTTCCCACTTACATGATTTATAATCACTGAGTAATTTAGAGATTTCTCGAACTTTTTGATTAAGGAGTCTTTTTAATCTGGGGTCTCCAATATTTTTCCATCGTTTTGCTAATCATACATTTGATTTTTTCTTGAATTATTGTGAGCAGCATAATTATCGAGGATGGTGCCATTATTGTTCTTTCTACATGAATTCCAAGATGGATGTTTAGAATTTAGATCTCCAGCAATAAGTAATGGAAGATCTGTGTTAGTTAGGCAGTCCAGGTCTCTGACAGTAATTTGGCTGCATGGAGGATTATGGGCAGAGATAAATAAACAAGGATCACCAGTTCAAATGTAGATGGTCGTTGCGATATATTTTATATCCAGCAATTTTAAAACGAGCACAGCGGCATAAATGAGTTTCATTAATAAGCATTATTTCAGTATTATGTTTATTTAAAAAATGCTGCAGTTCAGTCTCTTGATGTTTAATGTCATTTGCCTTATAATAGGAGATATATAAACTACATATAGTAGTATCTGTTATATGTAAAGTTCTTTGCAAAATTTTATGGGCCATATTCCGTGCTCATTAATAGGTCGAATGCTTCCATCCCAATTTGGATTTTGCCTAAAATGGATTTTGATTTTTTAAATCTTTCAAAAAGGGTTTTAGCTATTTGAAAAGTATTTTTAATCCAAGAAATAAATGACTGTAAGTCATCTTTGATGGAACTACTTTCTGACTCTTTGAAGATTTTTCAGTTTCCTTTCGAGGTAGTGACGGAAAGTTTTCTTCATCATTCAGTGGTGGTGGTAGGTTTCTCTGAGTATTGATGTTTTTGTGTATATTTTTGGCATATTTCTCACACTCACAATAGAAGACAATGTGGGGTCCTCCACATAAACAACACTTGCCGGAAAGTTTTTTGTCTTTCTTGCAACTTGATGTTTTGTGACTTTCACCACATTTTAAAGAGCGAGTTTTATGGTGGCAGTGCGATTTACTATGTCCATATCTTTGGCAGTTACGACGCCGCTTTGATCCTGGCATTGGTTTAAATTGTTCAACGAATATAGCAAGTCCCGTGAGATGGGTTAAATTAAATATTTGTTTGCCTTTTTTACTTTGAGCTATCTCCACTAAGAATACGGTAAAGATTTAATTTCGTCATCTATTTTCCTAGTAATTTGTTTTACTGATTTAACAGGTACAGCTTTTTTTATTAGGGCTTCTTCAATTTCAGCAACTGGAGTGCGAATTGGGAGTTTTTTTATTACTGCACGAATAGATTTATCATGTGCTAGAGGAAAGGTATGACAAGACCGTTGATGCTTGTCTAGTAGAGCAGTAACTTTACGATAGTCATCAGGAGTGAAAACTTTGATGTGAAGATTTCCACCTTTCAAATTTCCGTCAACTTTTTCTATTACGTGCTTAAGTATATCATTTCTGATTGGTGTCCAGTGATTGACGTTGGCGACTATTATAGGGCGAATTCTCCCTATAATAGTTGCCAACGTCAATCACTTGACATCAATCAGAGATGATTCCTTTTTACACAGTGTAATAAATTCATTATTAGGGTTTTCATCGGAATTTTTAACTTCCATTTCATCGTTATCAGATAGAGTACTAAACTTGCTTTGATGGGCATAATCATGGTCTGAAGTTTCACTTATAATCTGTTTATGAGTTTTTTAAGGGTTAATCCATTCTGTTCCAGATTTTTTAACTGAAGCAGTTTTAGCGGTAGATGCTTTTCGTTTTTCTGAATGGTTAGTCTTAGCTGTTTCCTGGTTTTGTGCATTGGCTGAGTTTAATGTCAATACTTGAAGGAGTTTTTGAGATCATACAGCTAAATCTTCAGGTATGTGAGGATCATTATTCCTAAAAGGATTTACAGTTTTTAAGAAAAGTACATTCTTAATTTGATGGAGTTCCTCTAAATTAGTAGAATCGTATTTAGATTCCAATAGCTCAAGATTTTGTCTAAAAATATCAATCCTAGCATTGGGATCCAAGTCTTTTACCACCATCAAAGAAAGTAAAAAGAAGAGAACACAATATTTACCTTAACAACACCTAAGCTATGAAGCCTTGACAGTATCAGAAAAAGTTATTCTCCACATCATCAAAACAATAAATCTTTAGAATGAACCTCAGGGTTCAAGCGAAAAACTCACTAAACCTAATCAGGCTTAGCGACATGCAACACAAAAATGCTGTTTTTTCAGTTTCACTTATAATAATAAAAAACAGTCACAAAAACAATATCACTTAAATTGCACTTAACATATAACACTTAATTACAACTTAAATGAAATTAGAAACCAAAAAAAAAAAAAAAAAAAAAAAGCATAAATTCAAGAGCTCACCAACTTCTGCACCAAGGTCTATAGAAGGTTGACGTCGTCTCGTATAAAATCGGTTATTAATAAACTATTTTACTAGTAAGATTTCGGATCAAATATAGATTATCTGAAGTTAAGTATTTGGAGAGCATACAGTTTTACATAGACTTTTTGAGATCATCCACTATTGGAAAATGCTATGCTTCATGTTACTCAGGAGTCAAATATATTTCACTTGTGAAATGTTTTTAAAACGTTGATATAGAAGATGCTGATTAAAATAATGAGTATTTAAATGTATCTTGGATCGCTGAAAATCTGTCGATACTTCTTTATAAATATAAATTGATAAAAGTAGGATAGCATTTTAAATCATATCACTTTTTTAAATTACTTGTTTTTTACTTTTTGCAATCTTTTTATCTTTAAAGAAATCTGTGTGTACGAAGTTATTATTAGATTTGTTACTTTGTCTTTCACAGGACTTGATTTTCAAGAGAAGGCTTTAGAATTACCATCACTTGATGATGTTGAACCTAACAATCTCTTAAATGATGAATTTTCTGATGAAGAAATAGTAAGGGGCACTGCAAAGTGCAAAACTAGAATTTTAAGTGATGATGAAAGTGATATTTCAGAATGTAATTTTTTTTTCTTTATATTATTTGAAAATTTTGCTGAATACTTTGATAATTTATAGCTTTTGACCAAAGTGCTGCTTTTAAAATAATCCTAAATAGTTGTGATACTTTTTAAAGTAATTCTAACTTGTAATCATTGAAATATGTTTTTAACAGTGATAAATATTATTTCCTTTGACAATTATTTTTAAATGCAAAATGATTCTTTAAAAGATTTTTTGAATTATTTAAAATGTGTTATTTGCTTAAATATATGACAGGAAAACTATTACTGAATTATTTAAGGACTTAGTTTTGTTTTTCAGCTATTATTGAAGATAAATCACATTTATCCGCTTCTAAGGAAGAAAAAGTTTCTAAGGTATATATATTTCAAGTCATTTTACTTCATTCATCTAGTTTTTAAAATTAACAGTAGCCTGAGAAGCATTTTATGTTAAAATTTAAATCTTCGTCTTGTACTGATTGATTGAAAAGAATTTTTCATTTTTATAATTTGGCCTTATTACAATTTTAGGCATCCAGTGAAGGAGTTTCAGTTAACACAGAAGCTTTGTCTGATGTTGAAAAACGTGAATGCCAGGCTCTTCTCAGAGAAAATAATTTTAAGGCAAGTCATCTCTTTGGTGTTATTGTTTTTGCATCCTTTTAAATGATC
This sequence comes from Stegodyphus mimosarum, assembly GCA_000611955.2. NCBI lineage: Eukaryota > Metazoa > Arthropoda > Arachnida > Araneae > Eresidae > Stegodyphus > Stegodyphus mimosarum. Next base: position 336,745 of record KK116259.1, on the reverse strand, counting down.
AGAACAAATTGATCTGTTTAACTGTTTGCATTGCATTGGCTTCTTTATAAGGACTTCTTAATATATTCCCTTAGCTATACTATGGGGACACACAGTTTATTACTTTATACCTAAATCTGTTTGTACTACCTGTTAAGTTTTGCTGGGAATGAATTGTTCAGACATTCTGTTCAAATTATTATTATTATGAAAATGATGTTATTGCTTAAATTAATTTTTTCCCCCTTGTATTCTGTCTACATACATACTTATATATTTCCTTGTACAATACAAAGTCCGAGATCTGGACTCGCTGGGACTTCAGCGATTCCGGATTTGAGATTTTTCCAGGTATTAGATCATCAGTTTAAATCCAGTAAGATGGCATGTAGAAATTAAAAATTTAAAAATATGAGGTCCTGGTTTATAAATTAATGGAGTATTTATGATCTAAAGAGTGCCAAAATTTATCCCCCCCCAAAAAAGGCTTCGTATTTATTTTTTACTTTATTAAACATTTCTTTCAATGTAAGTTGTTTAAGTTGCTTTGATTTTTGTGATAATACTTTCTCTTTAAATCTATAGACAGTAATTTCTTGTTCAGTTGTAGAGTTTTATTTTATTAAGTCCTGTAACTGCTGAATGGAGAATTCTGATTAACTTATAGAAATTTTTTCATTTTCAATAATCTGCCTGTCACTTTCTTCACTGTTGGTAGCAATATTTTCTGTATTCAGAACCATACTACAGATTTTGCTGTCCATTAATTGATTGATGATTAGGGCATTGACATCGCAATGAGAAACTTCTGTTATATCATCTTCATTTATTACTGCTTCTCCACATTTCTTTACGAAATCCATTAACTGGAAAATTTCACCTTTGATTTGCGGTATCCGAAAACCTTCAAATTCACAGCTATCATGTTCATCATCCTCTCCATGAAAGATGATCGCTGGCCATAAATTTCTCCCAGCACTTTTTAAAGTACTGGAGACATATTCGCTTACGATCCTGCTATGCTCTGCATAGCAAATTTTAGGCTTAAGTATTTCAAAAATTCCTGAACAGTCTTGCCATTATTCAAGAAATTTAGCATGGATTTTAAAAATGCTACTTTATATTTGCATTTCAGCATACCTACTAATAATATCCATAGGCATACAATTTAGATACAATTGATGGGCATACAATTTAGAGGAAAGAATAATATGGATACATTATCTTTCACTAAAACTTTAAATGAAGTATGAGCCGGACAGTTGTCTACAATCAGGAAAATTTTTGACTCATCAGTTAAATGAACCGAATTCAAATGTTGCTGAATCTAGGGTATGAAATGATTTTTGAACCAATCATTCATTGAGGCTTCTGTCATCCATGCTCTTTTATTTTCACAATATATAATGGGAAAATTCTTTACTCTTTCAAATGCTGTAGATCGTCTATTTTTTCCGATTACAAAAATTTTACACTTTTTTGTTTCTGCATCATTTGCGCATACTAAAATTGTCAGTTTCGCTTTGGAATCTTTGACACCAGTTGCAGCCTTTTCTATAGAGGTTGCCAAGGTATTTCTTGGTACATATTGCCAGAAAGACCACTTTCATCAGCTTTGTAAATTTTTTCTGAAAGATAACTTTTCACTATTAATGAGTTCAATGAATTCATCTGCAAATAGTTCAGCAGCTTTCACCTGAAATTTTTTATTGCCTTATACCATGGCGATTTTTAAATTTGGTTAACCAACCTGTCGAATATCTGCACTCAAGTTTTAAGTTCATTTTTTCATGAAATACTTTGGTTTGAGCCATTAGCACTTTATCCGTCAATGGTGGCAAGCCCTTGCTGCAATGCTGTCTGACCCATTTAATCATTACTTTGTCATGATCGTTACTTGTAGCATAAAGAATATTTTTTCTGTTATTCATTGCAAGTGGGGCGTCGAAATAAAAAAAAAAAATTACTGTTTTGTTATGGCATGTACTTGACTTTCCAATGCCATAATTTTGAGACGAATATACCTTTATCTATTTTTTGTAGCAATTCCACTTTTTCTTTAATGGACATGGGAATGTGCTTTTGCTTTATAAATCCTTTTGCAGCTCCAGAATTAGAAACTCTTTTCGACATAAACAAAAGTTCAAACTTTAATTTTCATAAAATTTCAGTAATAACAGCCTGCAAAAAATAATAAGCTGGATCAAATCAGTTAAGGAACAGGGCAATCTGCTATATTGACTGAAATTGCTTGGAATCAGCAAAATTTAATTTTAGCCTAATAATTTTAGCTTTTTTTCATATGTCCACTGTACATTATTGGCTATGTATCATGAGATTGGCAACAAAAGACAAGTTCTTCTGCTAAATTTTGTGTTGCCTCTATAGTGCACGGAAGCAGTTAAGCCTGAACTGTATTTAATTTAGTTATTTATTATACTTGCATCTCTTTTTTGCATATACGTAAGGCTTATCGCGAGCCAGCTTTAGATACCACCTGATGCAGTGTTTGGGGGTCCCAAATTTTGCTACCAAGTGCCTCCCTAAGATCTAAATTTTTGCCACCCCTAAATTTTGGGTTCCAGTGCTTTGCCTAAATTCTAAAAATTTCATCATCCCTAAAATTTTGGTCCACTAAATTTTGTCTTGCTTCTATCATGCACTGAGAAAATTAGGCCTGAATTGTATTAGTTTACCTTAATTTCCGGAAGAAACACCATGGCATTTACGTGTTTAAAACTTGAATTTTCAGTGGGTGCAGCGTTTCTAATCATGCGGCGCTTAGGTGCACTAAAAAAATATTTCCTATGATGTCATTGTGCATAGTTTGAATGGCCTTGTTATTGTACATAGTTTGGGTGACTTTCTCATTGTACATAGCTGGTGCTGTTTTCACACAAAAGACCACTCAGTTGCTTTCTGGGAACTTTATTTTGTTTACATTCTTTCCCTTGAACGGACCTACTTGCCTTATTCACCCTAAACGGGATCTGAGAACAATAACATTCTTCCCTCTTTCAAATCAGCATTATCATCAGTTTGAATAGTCTCTCTTCTCTGCCATTTGATTAATCTTCTAAAACCTATCCTCTCTCCACCCTTGCCTTTTCCATTGTAAATTTACTGCAATTTTTTTCAAAGGCGGACACCACCTACATTGCAATAACGAATTCTGACGTATTTCCCCTTCAGCACGAATATTTTCTCGGCTTCTGACGTATTTCCCCTTCAGCACGAATAAATTTTTCTTGGAATTCTGCCAGATACAGATACCATCAGTTTGGATACAAGTACTTGTTGGAGAGTTTTTAAGTAAGAAGGAAGCAGAAAATTTTTTTAAATGGCACTTAAACGGCACAGAAGCTATACTGCTGGTTTTAAGCTTGATGTAATTTCACGTGCTGAACAAATTGAAAATCGAGCAGCAGCTTGAGAGTTTGAAGTGTACAAGAGTTGCATTCGACATTGGAGAACTGAAAAAGAAGAACTTAAAAATAAGCCACAACAAAAAAGAGCCAAACAAAGTGGTACTGTAAGATGGCCGAATCTAGAGGATGACCTTGCAAATTGGATAAAGGAGCAACGAGGAAAGGGAATGGCAATTTCGACTGTAAAAATTCGCTTACAAGCAAAATCTATGGCAAAACAAATGAACAATAATAAGTCAGCTCTGGAATTTTTTAAAAAGGATGACCACTTGCATTCTCCAGTACACAAAACTCTATGTAAAAATTTAAGGAATGCTCATAAACTGTACAAAGAAGAGCTAGATATAAAAAGGAGGAGCGAGAATCTAAAAAAAAAGCAAATAAACATTGCAGAAAATAAAGAAGAAAATAAAAAAGTACCAATGAATTGTATAAAAGCTGCTGAAAAGAAATCAAGACTAGCTCGCAAACGGAAATTAGAAAAGTTGGCTGCAAAAGTAGCAAAAAAGAAAAGCTTTTTCCCTAAAAATTTTTAATCAGGATTGAGTGAGACTGAGACAAAATAGTTATTTTTTATATTCCTCCTTTAACTATATGTTATTTTGTAACTATATTATCTTACATGACTACTTTTTCTGGTGTTACATAAAGTACTGTTTATTGAACTAAAAGTGAAGATAATTGAAAGCTATATATATATATTTTATCTCTAAAACTTGTCATTGCCTGAAAATAGGCAGTAATATATAACATAAATATGTATATTAGTGTGTTGTAATGTTGTGTAGTGTTCATGTATCAGCTGTTATATTAAGTTATATAAAGAGCATCTTAAAGAAGGTTAATTCATTACAATCTCTTGGTGATTTTTTTTTTTTTTTTATAAAATTAATAGCAAAATAGTAAGTACAAGTATTATTTTAGTTTAATTATATGCATATGCTTAATACTTTTTATATTAAAAAGTTGGTATTTTATTAAAATGTGTTTTTTTAGCTCGCGTGTGCACATTTAGTTTTTGTGTGATTTTGTGTCCGCACATTCAGCTTTTTTTGCCAACTTACACTTTCATGCCTGTATTTTGGCTCTTCAGTGTGTGTGTGTGTATGTATGTATCTGTGTGTTTGTGTGTGGTGTACATATATATATTTGTAAGTGCACACATGTATAACTTCATTTTTTTTTTAATATAATAAAGGATTTAGACTTTGCAACGGCACATTCTGTTCTCTCATCTTTGAAGGAAATGAATATTAAAATTATGACAAAGATATGTGATTTAATTCAGAATCAGGATAGCATTTTAATGCAGAACAAGGACCTTAGCTGTTTGGTGAATATCAGGTAAGTTGATAACTTACAAAATCAGTTTCATTAAATTGTTTCAAAGAAAATTAAAACGTTTTCATTTATTTCTTATATTAAATGACAACTTCTGTATCATATTTCAATATTTTTATTTTAAAATTTTCAGAATGCATAAAATAGAAGGTCTACCAGAAAGTTCTGTCGGATAATGTTATCTCAAGTTTTAACATGCATGCAAGTGTTCATCTGAGATATGTATGGCTGTCTTGCTTTATTACTGCATTTAGAAATATCTGCTGGTCTAAATTAGCTGAAACAAAAATGTCTTATGCGATTATTCAGTGAGATACAATCATGTAAGCATGGCTACTGGTAAAGTTCATTTATGGCACTGTATTTTCGACAACTTCCAACAATAAAGAAATGCTACAGAAGCAGATTGAAATTTAGGGACAGTTTTTTGTGGAGATGCAGTTTCGGATAGAATGTGCAGAAGATGTTTTGAAAAATTTGAAGCGGATAATTTTGACAGTAATGATAAGCCAAAATCTGGGTGGCAGTCTTTGATCGATTACAATATTGTCAAGACTATGATGGAGTCAGATCATTTTTTGAAAACAGAGATTGTGGAAAAGCTTGATTCAGTTCAACAGACCATTTCGGACTATATTTGAAAACTAGGATTGTTGTAGGAAACTAGGTTGGTCTATAAATATTCCATATAGGTACCTCATGAGTTAAGTCAGAAAAATTTGCATGATTGAATTGTCATATGCACATCTCCACTTGCTTGGACCAAAAAGAAATCCTTTTTGGACTGGATGATAACTGGAGATGAAAAGAGGATTACCTACAAAAACATCATTGTGAAAAAAACATACTGTAAACCCATATAAGCTGCCATCTCCACTTCTAAACCGAGTTTGAGCCTGAATGCTGTGTATATGGACAAGTATATTACAAGCTTTTGAAACCTAAAGAAAGCTCAGTTTGGAGAGATGGGCGATTTAAAGAAAGCAAACAAAATGGATTTCTAATCCAATTTTCTTTTTCACAATCCTCAGGAAAAATACGTGATGAAATTATTTATCAGTGAAAAGCCATGATTTTTAGTGTCAGATGCTAATTCTTCTGTTATTTCCAAATTGTTTTCGGTTAGAACACTTTCTAAGAGTGGTAAAAAGCATAAAATATTACTATCCAATTCTCTGATTATTAGCTTGAGTTTTTTTATCAATACATTCATTTGATCGCTATGGTAAACAAATTAACACTTTACCTTGTTATCCTAAATTTAATTCATTTAACTTTCTAAAAATATCAGCTAAATATGTTCAGCGTGCCAACCATAATTAACTAAATAAACAATTTTACAATTCAAATTTTGAACTGCAGAAAAAAATTTGAATTTCTGATTGAAGTTCAAAGACAATTTAAAACTTTGCCTATGGATAACCACCCCATTTCGGAATGTAACAAAAGCATTTCATGTTCACTGCCCATTTTGGCATAAAATCATAAATATTCTTGAATTTAAAGCTCAGTGCTTAATAAATTTAATGATTTTCACAGCTTGATTCAAAACGAGTTTCAGGCTTTCAGGTATTGTTTTGGCTACTAAAGCTTCACGATGAATGGAGCAGTGAGTGAATAATTTAGCTTCAGGTGCTATTATCCTTATTTGAGAAATAACACCGAAATATTTTCTTGTTAAAGACCGAGCTCTGTCATTGCATATGACAAGAAGTTCATTAGTCACTTTTTCATTGAATAATGTTAAAACGATATATTTAGCTGCTGGTAATATAAAGTTTTCCCCATAGTGTGAGCCTGTTCAGTCTTCGCAATTCATAGGCTTATTAGGTAACTAGCTTCCAAAGCTTTTTCACTTGAAGTAACAAAACCTTTCATTACGTATTTAGTATTTTTGAACTCCGATAGTTTCCTCTGAAAGTATTCTTCAGATTTATCCTTTAAATTGGCATGCTTAGATTCAAGATGTCTTTTAAGAAACAATGGTTTCATACTTTGATTGGATAATAGTTCGCCGCAAACAACACATTGAGGTTGAGGGTCCATTTCATCTCCATTCCAAGTAAACCCGAATGATAAATAACTTTCATTATATTTTCTGTAAACAATTTTTCTTTTCTTTTCAGTAGTCTTAGTGCTAGTAGATTGTCCTGGATCCATTACCTGTGAATCATCACTTTTTCACTTAGTCAATTCTAGCCATTTTTCCATTTTGAAAATCAAGGTTTGTTTTAGCAGTTTTTCACAAATATTTAAATGCACAATATATAACGAGTTCTTCAAAATCAAACGATGATATTCTCAATTCGCATAGAAGAGTAAGAAATACAAAGCAACAAGAAGAAAAAATACCTGGTGTTAGAGATGAAATGAGACCAGAAATGGACATGCTAATTAATCAATCAATTCTAAAAGAATTACTGAGATACTATTATATTTTTATAGGAACTTATTTTTATTTTCTATTAAATACAAAATCCATTTCTATTACTCCTTTTAAAACATTATTTTTGACATATTTTGTTATGTGTATGGCTAAAAGATTATTTATAAAAATAAAAATGGATTATTTTACTAAAATCTATGAGTGGTTATTGGTTTTGAACAAAGCTCAGATGCGTAAATTTATGAGTGTGACAGAAAAAACTTGCAGGATGTTGGGGTATTTAATTTTTGAATTTAATAGTTAAAAATACTTTGTTTCTTTGCGTACCTCCTATTTTTCTCTTGCCTACCACCGGTTGAGAATTGCTAAGATAGAATATTGTCGAGGGTTTCTTTTGATCATGTTTTTCACCTCGATCTGGATTTACTGCTAGTAGTGCTCCAGGTAACTCAAGATGAGGTAATGTAAATATTTTCACAGGTTCAGCATGACATTTTGATGCAACTAGGGATTGCAATACTGGTATTGCAATACCGGGAAACTGAATACTGGTGTTTTGAGTCTGTACAATTTTGTAATACCGATATTCACAAGTTTAAATACCGTTTTTTCGGTATTTACTAGAAATTTTAAAATTACCTCCACTATATGTTCAGGGGCGCCAACATAGCAAAATAGTATACGTTTTTGATTTTATGTCTCTCTAATGGATGAAATTAATTACTGTGAATACAAAGTTGCACCGTACAATCTGGACAAGTGATAGAATCATCTAAGGAGGCAGAATGCAGATTTGGGTCAGAGTTATACTGCACACGCCCAGAATTCCTAGTCTGATATTCGTATTTATAAAAACAAGGTTGTAGTTGTGAAGAAAGTGCGTAATACAGTACAAAGTCTCAGATCCAGACTTCCAATATCCGGAAGGATCTAAAATCTGTGCCATGAATCTACCACAAAAAATTTTTGTTTGCTTTACACACGCGCATTTGATTTTTTTTCCTCACGTAAGAAAACATAGATAATCCTGATTCTTCTCAAACCGAAACATTGTCGATTTTAGAACTACTAGTATTTTATATCCCTGACACCAACCTGGCGAATCACTATTTATTATATTTTGCTTTCAGCGCGGTATGTTTATCAACACATGACAACTTAAGTAATGACTCATGCAGCAATACTTAAACAATTTTTTGCCAGTAATAATTGAATAACAAAGAGTATGGAAACCTTTTATGTTGACACTACGCTTGGTGTTGGTTACAGATTTAAGTTCAATGCCCTAAATGTTGACGAGAAAAAATTTAACAAAAATTTCTTTTCGTGTGCTAAAAGTAAATTTTGTTAAGGATACTTCTAGACCAAAAGATTACACTTTGTGCTATTTGAAATAAGAATAACTGATTTTTTATTCACATGAACCCAGAACCGGCGCTGGAACTCGTATAGCTGCGCCGGGCGGCAGAATTTAGGGAAGACAAAATTTTTGGAATTTAGAGAAGCACCGAGTAGCAAAATTAAGGGATAATAAAATTTTTAGAATTTAAGGAAAGCACTGAGACCCAAAATTAAGGGACGGCAAAAATTGAGAACTTAGGGGGGCGCTTGGTAGCAGAATTTAGGACCTGCAGAGACTGCATCTGGTGGTAAGATTGTAAGATATTTCACCCACCTTCTTTGCATGCCTTTGTGGTGTAGTGGTCAGCGTGCTGGGCGCGTATTCTAGAAGTCCGTGGTTCGAGTCCTGGCAAGGGCATTGCTCACTTTACACCTCTCTTGCTTTGAAATGACCTAATGTCTCTACAACTGGCGTCTGAACTAAAAAGGTAGTGGATGATGATTCTTCACCCCCGGGATATGCGACTGGGTCCCCTGAAGCCCAGCCCCCTTTAAAAGGTGAAGTATATAAGGTATTTCTCCCACCATCTTTGCACACCTTCATGGTGTAGTGGTCAACATGCTGGACGCGTATTCCAGAGGTCCATGGTTCGAGTCCCGGTGAGGGCATTGCTCATTTTCCATCTCTCTTGCTTTGAAATAACCTAATGTCTGTACAAGATATCTAGCTTTGGTCCTCAATAAACCACAAGTATATGTGGGAATTTATTTCAGGGTTCCCATGCTACCACGAAAACCGAAAAAAGTCAGGGAATTTGAAAATTGACCAAAAAATTCAGGGAAAAGTCAGGGAATTTAAATATTTTAGTTAAAATCTGGAAAAGTCAGGGAATTTCATACAGCGATCCACCCCAAAAATGCGAGTTTTGCACCAACGTTGGAAGCGATCACTTTCTTGCCGCGCGTTTGAATCATTCGAGCAGCTGGCATAGAGCCAATTTTCGCAGCTACAATCAAATTGTCTTTTAGAAAGGCAAAGCAAATTTCCAGCAACTTTGGTTTCGAGTAGCCTCGATAATCGAGAAACTTGCATGCGCATGTGCAGCGAATTTTTTTTTTTTTAACGAATGGCGGGCACTTGCCTATAACGGCATTGGCCACTACTAAGGCCAGAAGTGGTGACCATTTTATTGTGGATGCACCTAATAGGCGGCCACTGCTACTTGAAGGGACAGACAATTTTTACATCCATGCCTTCTCCGTGATTCGAACCCGGGCCCTTCAGTATCGCAGTCAGGCTCCCCTAACCATTATACCGTCTGGGCGGCAAGATGTGCAGTGCATATTGAACTAAGCAAAATATGTATTCTTGTATAAAAAAAATCGGTTTAAAATCATAGTATACGGTACCATGGAGGTTAGAATAGCTTCATGTATTTTATTCTAACCTCCATGTATGGTACACATGGGATTTAGCGACATTATGATGAGCAGTAAATGGGTCATTTTGGTGTTAGCGGCAATTTTCAAAATCGTGCCAAGGCCGTAGCATATAGTAGGATTTTACTGCAAAATCTTTTAAACATTTTCTTTTTATTTTTCCTTTTTAATAAATGCCTTATTTACATTCTGCACTTAAATAAAAAAAATAGTAATCAGTCATCTAGGCTAACCATTTAATATAATTATATTTGCCAAAATATCGTTGATTATTGTAATTCAGCTTTTAATTGTTTTAATGTTATTCATATCACTTAATGTTGCTTCTTTGCTCTAAATTTATTTATTATTAATAAATAATATTTTCAGATTTCTTCTCTAGCATAATCCTGAAGCTAATTCTAGCAGTATAATGACATAACATCGCGAAATTTAATGCACATATTTTTTGCTTATGTATACTGCTAAATAAATATAAAAGACCTGAATTTATTTTAAAATATCATTAAATATATGTCTTTCTTTCGTTTAGCTGCATAATGTCTGCAAAAAAAGACATTTTTTTAATCCAGATTGGACAGATTATCAGTCATCTAGGCTCACCATTTAATATAAATAAATGCCTTATTTACATTCTGCAGTAAAATAAAAAAAAAATAGTAATCAGTCATCTGTGCTAACCATTTATAATTATATTCGCCAAAATATTGTTGATTATTGTAATTCAGCTTTTAATTGTTTTAATGTTATTTGTATCATTTAATCTTGCTTCTTCCCTCTAAATTTATTTATTATTAGTAAATAATATTTTCAGATTTCTTCTGTAGCATAATCCTGAAGCTAATTCTAGCAGTATAATGACATAACATCACGAAATTTAATGCACATATTTTTTTGCTTATGTATGCTACTAAATAAATATAAAATACCTGAATTTATTTTAAAATATCATTAAATATATGTCTTTCTCTCGTTTAGCTGCATAATGTCTGCAAAAAAAGACATTTTTAAATCCAGATTGGACAGATTCTAATTCCAATCTTCAGTTGAGAAAATAACTATTATAGTTAAAACAGTAATATTTTGGGGATTATATATATAAAAATCGTATGTAATTGGCAAATTTTTGTGTTTTTAAGTGGTACCGTAATTAATTTACCTCTTAGCACACCCAAAGTGCATTATGCAGATAGACTAGAATTTTCTTAAAACACACCTGGAAAACCTGGAGAAGTCAGGGAATTTCATTCTCCTGTTTGAGTGGGAACCCTGTTATTTACTCAGGACTCAAATTTATACTTTACTGATTCCAAAGAATTTCAGTTAATATATCAGATTGTGCAGTTCCTCAACTTTCTGATTTGATCCAGCTTATTATTTTTTGCACGCTATTATAATTACAGCAATTTTATGAAAGTTCATGAGTTATTTTATGAGTTTGAACTTTCGATTTTGTCGAAAACTGTTTCTATTTCTGGAGCTGCAACAAGATCTACAAAGTGAAAGCATGTTCCAATGCCCATTAAAAAAAAGTGGAATTGCTGCAAAACATTGATATATGTATATCCGTGTCAAAATTATGTGAGGAGTAAGGTATTGGAAAGTCAACTGTATATGACATAACAAACTTTATTAATTTTTTGTGAGTTCCTACACCCCACTCGCAAAGAATAACAGAAAAATTACTCACTATGTGAAAAGCAATGATCATGACAAAGTGATGATTGGATGATCAGAGAGAGACGCAGCTAGGGCGTGCCATTCATGGATCCAATGTTTTCATGAAGAAATGAACTTAAAAACGGAGTCAACATAGTCGACAGATTGGTTAACCAAATTTTAAAATCGCTGTGATACAATGCAGTTAAAAATTTCGAGTGAAAAAGCTTCATCTTATTCTGGCTGCTGAACTATTTGCAGATGAATTCATTGAACTCATTAATAGTGAAACGTTATCTCCAGAACAAATTTATAACACTGATGAAACTGGTCTTTTCTGGCAGTATCTACTGTGAAATACCTTAGCAACCTCTACAGTAAAGGCTCCAACTGGTGTACAAGATTTCAAAGCTAGACTAACAATTTTAGCATGCGTAAGTGCTGCAGGAACGCACAAGTGTAAACTTTTCATAGTCCAAAAAAAAAAAAAAAAAAAAAAAAAAAAAAAAAAAAAAAAAAAAACTAAAAAAAAAAAAAAAAAAACAGGACCTTGATCATTTAAAGGAAAAATTATTTTCCTGTTATATATCATGCAAATAAAAGAGCACAGATGACACAAGCGTTAATGTATGATTGATTTGAAAATCATTTCATACCCGAGGCTCAACAAAATTTGAATTCGGTTGGTTTACCTGATGATGCAAAAATTTGTCCGATTGTAGATAACTGTTCGGCTCATATTTCACTTAAAGTTTTAATGAAAGGTAATGTATCCGTGTTATTCTTTCCTCCAAACTGTACGTCCAGCATTCAGCCTATGAATATCAGAATAGTGGGCGTGCTGAAATGCAAATATAAAGTAGCATTTTTAAAATACATGTTAAATTTCTGAAATAATGGCAAGACTATTGAAGAATTTTTTATATATTTTAGCATAAAATCTTCTGTGTGGAGCATTGCAAGATTGTGGGAGGAAGTGCCTCTGGATGTTTTAAAAAGTGCTTTGCATAATTTATGGTGAGCTACCATATTTCATGGTGAGGATGGTGATAGCTGTGAATTTGAAGGTTTTCAGATTTTGCAAACCAAAGGTGAAATTTTCCAATTATTGGATTTTGTAAAGAAATGTGGAAAAATGGTAATAAATGAAAATGATATAACAGAAGTTTTTCATTGCGATGACAGTGTTCCAATCATCAATCAATTAATGTACAGCAAAATCTGTAGTATAGCTGGTTCCAGATCCAGAAAATACCACTTCCGATAGTGAAGAAGGTGACAGAGAGGTTATTGAAAACAAATAAATATTAAGCGTTTTGTAAATTTTGATACCCTTTATCATAAATGCTTCATTATTTCATAAATCACGATTTTATATTTTTAATTTTATAATTTTATTTGCATATCATGCTTTAGGGTTCAAAATATTTTTCAGATTTATTATGTACTCATAATTAAAAAACCCATAATAATGAATAAGAACAACTTTAAAGAACATTAAAAATATGTTGATAATACTTCGGTTTGATTTCATTATTTATATGATAAAAGAATATGGTGGCACAATGTGAAAAATGTTCAAAAGTTTATTAAAGTGAATAGAGGAAGTACAAGCAGACTCCATACACATTTAAAAACAAAACATGATACAAATTTGTTAAAGAAGAAAGAATCTAATTGCGATGAAGATAAAAATTTAAGCACAGTTTTTAAGCCCAAGCCATCAGATATTTTAGATTATTTTTTTAAAAAAGATAATTTGGATGAAATTATAAGTAAAATGGCAGCATTAGATGGTTTGCCATTTCGGATGTTTTGCACTTCTACTGAATTAAGAAAATCACTATCTGCCGGAGGTTTTTTTAACACTATAAGAAGAACTGTCATAATTTACAGTAACGGTGTTTGCAATTCTCTGAAACATGAGTAAATACAGTTAAAAGTAAATGGTGAAAAATTTAGTTTTACATTTGATAAATGGACATGTGTAAGAAATGGATGCCATTTAAATATAAACATTCATTCAGAAAATTAATTTTGAAATATAGGACTTACGCATGTCTCGGGAAGTATGCCAGCTGAAAAATGTGTGGAAGTGCTTAAATCTAAATTAGGGAAACATATATTATCCCTGAAAGAAGGTATTGTATCATAACGACTGATGGAGCAACGGTTATGGAAAAATTTGGAAAGTCGATTGGTGCAAATCATCAGTTGTGCTATGCTCATGGAATTCAATTAGGAGTAATACATGTATTATACCTAAAAAATAAAGAATAGAGAAACCCAAATACTGTGGATTTAGAAACTTCTGATTCCGACTGAGCGTAATACTGACAATGAAGATAATGGAAATGTATTTGTTGAAGAAGGTATTGCTAATGAGGATGAAATATTAACTCATCAAGAATTGCACCCTATAATTAATAAAGTTTGGCAAATTGTTAAGATATTTAAACGTTCCCCTACAAAAAATATGTTATTACAAAAATATATACTAATTGAAAATAAAACAGAACTTATGTTGATATTAGATTCTAAAACATGTTGGAAGAGTTTACTCCTAATGATGGAACAATTTTTTAAACTGAAAAATCCAATCAAAAAAGCAGTATCGACCTAAACCTGAAAATTAATTTTTCCGATAGTGGATTTGATTTAGTATCCAGAACTGTATCAGCTCTATTTCCAATAAAATTGGCTGTGGAGGCATTATGTCGGAGATATTTTGATTTATTAACAGCTAATGCAACAATAAATTTCATGTTGAAGTCACTGAAAGAACAGCACACATCACTATCTGAAGAATTATATATTACATCGAAAAATCGCACAGAAGAAAGCATACGGAAATATAAAATGTCTTATGGTATTTACATAATTATGATGATTTTGAAAACGAAAAAGAAAAAAAGAGAATAACTAAATCAAATTTGATCAAGTTTATAGTAAATTTTCTTAAAATTTTTTACCCACAAACTTATCCACATTCAGAAGAATTCAGTACACTTATCAAAGATGATGATGGCACTAATGTCGATATCAATAGTGAAAAGCAGTTGTCTCTTGATCAAAAATTAGAATTAGCGATAACTAAAACAAATTAAAGAAACCAAAATACAATACAGAAATCAGTTCAAGAATTCAGTTTATTTGAAGATGAGGGATTTAGAGGTAAATTCTTGCAAAAAGTACATCACTCATTGCTAACAGTACCACCAACTAGCATAGATGCCGAAAGAGAGTTTTGGACAGCTGGTAATTTTTGCACAAAATTACATTCCAGGCTTAATGATAGTACATTTGATGCATTATGTTTTTTAAGATCACATTTCCAAAATTTGTCATGGTACCACAGACTGAATAGTAATATTTATACTTTTAAGGGATTCAAATATATAAGATGTTCCTTGTTAGTCCAAAGGGATTTAGTCCCGAAGGACTATTACTTTCGTTTGGGTGTTTTGCGTTGTTTCATAAGAAACGACGTATCACTTTTCAATTTAGTGCTTATGTTTCTTTGTTGGTTATTATTATTATTTTTTTTTTGACGTAGCTTTCTCTTCAAAAATCGTCTGTGTGCATTGCACGGGAAAATAAAAAGGAATTTTAATTACAGTTCTAAATAAATGGCCAAATAAATGTGAAATTCGTAACAATATTCTCTAAAACTTTAAAGAATTTTTCATTAACAAACTCAAAGATTTCAAAGCCAGCAATACCAACGTTGTACAGAAAAACATTTTTATCTGCAGTGCGTGAGAGCGTGTACTGAAATTTCTAAAGATATGCACAATTTAAAATTATTTTGCGATATTGCTGTTGAACTGAACTTTATGGTTTAAGTGCGAAGAACATGGTATTTAACAAATAAAGGTAACACACAAAATGTTAAATAAACGCCCCTTTGGACGTAATTAAAATCTGAAACCTTTCAGATTTTTGTTGTTGTTGTTTTTTTCTTTACTTTTTTGTGATTCATCATATACTGTTATAATTTATAAGTTCCATATGATTTGTTGTGATATTTACTGTCTCTAATAAAACTGGAAAATAAAACAAAGAAACACCAATATTTTCTTTTTCTAAAATTCCTACTACCAGTATTGAGATCTACAAAGTACTGAATACTGGTTTTGAACTTTTGGTCCAAAATTGCAATCCCTAGATGCAACAAAACTCGTAGAAATTTGTTCTTTTTTATGCAGTCTTATGTAAACAACCATACCATCTCCCTTTGCCTGGCATCTGAGAAGTAGGGGGTCTCTATGGAATCTATTTCAGGATTCAAAACAAATCTAGGAACTTTTATCTCGTTTAGATGAGGACACTTCCAACACCGCTTTGTCTACCCTTGAGTGATATCTTTAGGTAGTTCATAATCCTATGTCAATTTTTGAACCTAAAATTCTTGTAGTTTTACTACAAGAACTTTAGGTAGATGATTTCAGTCTAATAGTGAATGGAGTTACTCCAAAGGAGTCAAAAATCTTCCCTGCAATTTTTAAGATGAATCAATTCATATTTTGTTTATTTAAGAAATTGTTTCAAAATACTTGTGTCTATGATCAAACTGTCTTGATTTATATCCCGGGACATTTTTAAGACCTTAAGTGCTCATATAAGTTATTGATTTTACGTGGATGGATTTCGAACCCTTCTTCTTCCCATCTTCTCATCAGCTCAAAATCATTAAAATGCTCATTTACGCAAGCTCATATTTGCTTCACTCATAATTTGTTTAGCTTTGCACAATAAGCTTAGAGCTCCTAATAAAGTTGTCGACGTACATACAAAAATGCAGTATTTCAACATCTGGCTGCTCATTTTTTTTTTGGTGTGTGTGTCCTTTAATTGTTACAGCCAACAAGAGCAGGCTCAACTTAATTCCAAAATTTACTTGCTTCAATCTGTATATCACTAATTTTAGATCATTTATAACATCATTTATAACTTCATGGTGTAACAGTTAGCACACTCAGTGTGTATTTAAATCGTCCAAGTCCGAGTCCTGGCGAAGGTGCTGCACATTTTTCACATCTTCTGCTTCAAAATAACCTAATGACTACAGTGGTGCTCGAACTAAATGGTGGAGGATTATGATTCTTCACCACCAGGATTTGGCTATTAGATTCCCTAATCCTCAGTCATCCTTTAAACGGGGGCATGTATAAGGTATTTTCTCTCTTTATGGATGATTTGAGGTCTAAGGAGTAGCAGATACAGCAGTAAGAATGGGTGAAATTCAAATTACAAGATAGTTGAATGAGGATATCTTATTGAATATTGTAATGTTAAGATTAGCAGATTCTTATTGGAATGCCGGTTTTTATTAAGTAAATAATATTGTGATAGTTAGCTGTAGTTATCCTTGACTACTTTTTATGTGTTTCGTTCTTATTGTAACTACTATTCGCACAATTTTTCGTTCTCGATTTAGTACAGAAAAAGGAAAAATGTGCGAGGAAATATGGTTCTTAAAGCTCTCTAATTTTTTTTTCTTTTCAGTGTTAGGAGAATATATGTTAAGAATTTAAGAATACATGCCTTACATGCAAAGTTTACAAAACCTTGATTGAAGTGAATAATTTGCTAACTAAGACATGCAAAAGAAAGCTTTTGTTTAACTTCAAAACTTTCGAGGCTAGATTGCTAATTATTTTATATATTTTTTTGAGATAAAAAGCTGTTTATTGAATAAGAATTACATTACAAGAAATACATTCATTCACATAGATTTAATTATATCAAATATGATTTTCAGTCTTTCTTTTAAAAATATAAGTTTTTAATTTAAGATTCAAAATCTGATATTCCAATTTTTGTAGTCTTAAAAGAAAATATTCAGTTATTAGTATTACAAATAGGCTTGATCTGTTTATAGAAAATTGCTATTATTGGGTAACTTGTTTAATTATGAAGATAAAAGCAAAATCTTTTAATCTGATAATAAGTCAGAAAAATCTTTTAAATTTCAGAACAATAAGGAAACTCATTTTCAATCTTTGATTCCATCGTCAATTTTTTCATAGAATTTGAAAGAACCAAAGATTATACACCAAAGTTTAATTTAGGTATAAAACATAGATAAATATAAAATGTCTATAAATAAATCAGATGCAGTCATATTGTAACTTGAGATATGCAATATAGTTATGGTACGAAATTACGTTTGCATATATTTAGAAGTGTGCAACCATTTTCATTCAAATGCATTTTATATCTACAATTTCTTTCAATATTTCTTTTCTCTTTATGGGTCAAAATTTAAATGATTTAACTAGTGTTGATTCAATAATATATCATTTACTAAAAAATAGTAATGTTTTATAGGAATGTAATTTGTATCATATATGGGCAAAAGTAGAGCTTAATAATTTTGAAATTTCTGTTGCTACTGTAGCAAAAACTTGAAGTGGTAATATTAAAATTAACTTTAAATTAGAAATTTTAATTCATGGAATGCGTCTCGGAATAGTAAGACTTATCAACATTTTAAATTTCCAAATCAAGAGCTGGTAAGCAGAAAACCTGCAGAATTTAAATTCCTTGCAGGACTCATACAAGTACTGTGATGTTGGATTTTCTAGCGATTGCCTTGCTATTCCTTAGACATTGGGCTAAATATCATGTTTTACATAAAAGACATAAAATGTTTAACTTCCTGGTAGTTTAGATAGTTGTGTCAAGGTGTCTGAATAAGCAGGGAATTCAAAGAAGTGGTAAATTTAAATAACACAGTTAATGCATTGTGGTTTTCTATGCATAAGAATGCTGATATTTCTTGCCTTAGAACTGCATTTTTATATTAACGTATTCTTAGTAACAGCTTTGAGAAGAATTTATTGCTAAATATGATTCTTTTTTTTATATATGGTGTAAAAGTATTGTTTTTTTGGGAGGATTTAAAATGTAGATCCTGACAAAATAGCAAATTTTCGCTATGCCTGATGAAGTTTGTAACAACCTTTTTATTTTAACTAAACTAAACTGAACAAAACATGCATTTACTCGGTGCTCACAATTTAACCACGACTTAGAGGCTAGGTAACTTAATACAAAATGGTATATAGAGCCAGAATTAATTAAATTTTAACTACACTATTGGCTTCTACTTCAATCTAAATCCACTTTTTACACAGCAAAGCCAAAATTTTAAATTAAGCTCTTTCTTTCTCTCTTTCTTTATTAATGGTGGGCACTAGTCTTTTTGGCTTTTGCCGCTACTAAAGCCAAAAGTGGTTGGTTATTTTATTATGGGGACATCTAACAGGCGGCTACTGTTACCTGCTATGAGGGGATGGACAATTTACATCCGTGCCTTCTCCAGGATTCAAACCCGTGCCCTTCAGTATCGCAGTCAGCTCTCATAACCACCATACCATCTGGGCAGCTTTCAAATTAAGTATGTTCACTAATTCAGTTGTACAACACTAAGACAATAATTCCACTGTCACATAATGCCTTTAATTAAATTTCCTTCTTTGATCTTAATAAATTCAAAAACAGTGCTGAGAATTATGATTTTCTCATTATTAGTACCCATAGCTGCTGTAAAAGTTTCATTTTGAATTTTAGCTTGAAATCCAGCCGCATGTTCATTTAATGCAGTTCTCTTTTGATCATCCAACTCTTTCTGATGTGGACTGTCCATTCTTTCTCTCTGGCATCCATGGAATTACTTTCGCTTTGATAACATTAGAGAAATCTATATTTTTTGTTACTTTTTCTTTTGCAAAAGTAATTGGAAAGGCAATGTGAGAATTAAAACAGCAAAAATATAAATTCTGTTTTTTTCACAAATTCTACTCTTTTATTCTTAATTTTTGGAATTTAGGACAATTAAAAAGCTTGCGATAGTCCAAATTGCATAATTAACTCAAATTCTGTGGTTTCTTTTAAATTAATCACACTTTTTGAAGCACTGAGAGTTCTTGCATCATCTTTGATAAATTCTATAAAATCAGTTAAAGTAAGTAAATTCTCTTTTTCTAATTTTCTCTCCCACCAGATTTTGGTGTTAAAACCTAATTTTTGCCCTAAAAATTTATGCAAAACACATTAGAAGAAAACTCTCTAACGCCTTGGTTTAAAACTTCAAATCACCTCTTGCATTCGTTTGTAATATCAATCAAGTTAATATCACTGATGCAGATTCATTTTGCATAGGCTGCATATTCACAAATTGTTTCAGATTAGCATAAACTTGTTCATAGTGATTTGAGAACTTTTCTTCTATTAAAGAGAAGGCTAATTTATAATTTGAGTCAACTATGGATATTGACTGCACAATACAATAAGTTTCTTCTCTTAGGGCAGATTTTAAATACTCTAAGTTTGCCTCATCTGTTAAATTAGGATTTGAATCAACACTGGCTAAAAAAAAAAAAAAACCTTTAATAATTTTTAACCAAAAATGTTGGCAGAAGAATTTGCAAAATTAAACATTCTTCTCAATATTTTTATAACCAGATGGCTCTGATTTATTTTCCTTAGCAAATCTGGCTAGTTTACAATTTAATTCGAATTCTACTTTTAAGAGTATATTTTCTATCTCTTCTTTCTCTTTTATGTAAGTATCAATATTTTCATTGGTACATACTTCAAATAAAGAATCCAAATTAGAATTTATCTCTGTTTTGAGTATTTTAAATTTACTTTTTAGTATTTCTAAACCACTTTGTTGGACATTTTCGTCCATAGATTTTTGCCTTCATTTCATTAACTGTATTTTTGATGTGTATTTCTTCACCAGAACCTCGCTCAGTGACATTTTGAATTAGCAAATCATTAAACAAATAGTGAGCTTCTAATAAGGCTACTTACCATTTCTGTTTCTGTAAAACTTCAGTCTGGAAGTATCCTAATTAATCTTTCATTTCAAACCAAAAATAGAAAGTCTCGCATCTCATTCTTTAAAAATTTATATCCACTCCGGCTCGATGGATCATTTGGATAGATTCAGCTTCATCAATAAATACACACTTATAGGATAAGCATAATCACTCTTTAATTTTACTTTGGATTAATTTCACCATAATAACATTCAGGCACTATTCTTAATCTTTAACTACAATTACGTACAGAAAATGAAAGCACAAGAATATATATCACAAGATCAGTTATAAAATCATGTCAAATGTTCGATGCAAATACCATAATAAAACTCAAAGGATGTATATCAGAAATTAAACAAATTAAAAAAGCAGTTTTCGCAGATGATTCAGTGATGCTTATAATTACCACACATGCATCACTCCTAAATATTCTCTTCCGTCTGAGACAAGTTGGTGATAGTATTCTCTGCTATATTTCATAACAAAGCATTTTACCGTTAAACTGAGTTTAAACTTCAATCATTAAAACTTGATGCTGCACTTTTGAACTTGTTAACCATTGATAAATTATGCAGCATATTTTGGCATCTTCATACCCTTGGAAAACTAGTGATGTCAATTCATCATTACTGGAGCCTTCCAAAGTACTTCAATATGATATGACCTTAGCTGGATCTAAAGATCTGCTACAGAAAAATAATACTAAAATTATGATTGTAACTCAGATGTGGATTAAATGTAATTGCTTTGTATTTAGATCAAAATTTAGAAGTTTTCAAACCATTGTTCTGATAATTGATATTTTTTAACTCTGGTTTCACATATCTTGTTGATGTTTGATGATGAAATCTATTTTTGCAAATATATATTTTGCTAAAGATATTAGGGTGTTTAACAAGAAATCATGAAAATTTACTGCTCAGTACATAACATTATAGTGTAGCTAAAAATAAGTATCTTTTGAAGCTTATATTTGGATATATCAAATAAATTTTAAGATTCATTAAGTTTTCTTTGAAGCAGGAGACAGGAAAAATGTTGTGCAATGTCCTTGCCGGGACTCAAACCCTGGGCCTCTCAAATACGCATCAAGTATGCGTATTTATATACTTCCAGTTACACCATGAAGGAATGCTGGAAGGATGAAGCAAGTACCTTATAATTCTATGAAAAGTAGTCTTAATTTACTGTAGCAGTATTCATAAAAATGTAAACGTTTGAAGCTCTATATATAAAACTTAAAAACTGACATTTTTTTATTCAAACTGAAGTAAAATACCTTGTTTCTGTTCTTTCCATTCCTTCATTATATAATTCAATCACTATTTCATTACTATAAAAGAAATGGGAAGACCAATAAAACAGCATTTTCTTGAAAAGTATGTAAACACTCTTTAAATATTTTTATTCAGAAATTA
This sequence comes from Stegodyphus mimosarum, assembly GCA_000611955.2. Taxonomy (NCBI): domain Eukaryota; kingdom Metazoa; phylum Arthropoda; class Arachnida; order Araneae; family Eresidae; genus Stegodyphus; species Stegodyphus mimosarum. The sequence goes on along the minus strand of KK116259.1, from coordinate 314,916 downwards.
GAAATAAAAGGAATTTTAAAAAAAGCTGTAATTGAATGTCAGTGTAAAATTCTGGTCACTCTGTCACTATTTTTCCAGTGTAATAAGATTAGACTGAATGAAACAAATAATGTACTTCAGTTTGTTCAATTGTCATCATTTTGAAATAAGATTTTAGATTGTTATTGAAAACTTAAGGAGATTATTATCTGTAGCAATAATCTCAAAAGTAAAAAACTGATTTTTTGTCGGGTGGGGGTGGGATAGATTTCTGTATAACATCTCATTTTATCATTGTGAAAAATTCTGTAATATGGGATATTTTTATTTATATATTATATTTTAATAGGAAGAAAATCCTGATTCAGTCATCTATTGCTGAAAATGTATCATCATGTCTTTCCAATGGTTCCAAGAAAAATCCATCCGGTGCTCTTTCATGTAATAGCAGTTCAGTGGAAAGCAAACAATTGAATGATATGGGTCAGAATTTTCAGAAAATTAAATCATCTCCATTATTTCCAGGGACAGCTAAAAACCAGGACTTGCGTTTGACCTTTAAGCCTCTATCATTATTAAGAAAGCATTCTGTTCTAGATTCAAAAAATATGATTTCTCTTCCTGCTAATGAAAGTAATTCAGATGCTATAAACAACTTAAAGAATTCTTCGGTACTGATAGATAATGTGGAAACCCAAGACCTTAATTTTGATCATACTGTGTATCAAATTTCTGATGATGAATCAAAAGCTGTTTTTGGTAAGTATGTAATGCATTGTTTGCAAATGATTAGAAGTAATGTATAATTAATTCATTTTCACTTACATAATTAAAATTTGTGTTGTTTAAAATTACTTTATTTCTTCAATTTCAAAATAAGTTATATGTGTAGTGCAAAAATAAGAAGTAAAATAGTGGATGCAAATTTTTAGACAACTTTCATTAAGACTGTTAGCTGTCAAATAAATACTTCTGCATGAAATTAATACTAATAGAATAGGAATGTAATATATCTGTTGTAATGAAAGATGTATTTAAGTGCTTAAATATATCTTTCATTATTATGTATAATGAAAGGCTAAATATGTGTTTGAATGACAGTACATGTAGGTGTCCAAATTTTATATGTATAAAAATAATCATATTTTGTGAAGTAACCAGTCTGATTTTTACTTCTTTGTACCAAGTAAAAGAAGTATTGTAATCACGAAAAATTCCGGGTACCATATTTCAACGAAAATATCCATTTTGACTGCTATCGAATGCAATTTAACAATGTTTTTGCGTGACATATGTACAAAAGGACAGAATAAAGGACTCTTTTTCACCGAAAAAAAATTATAAAACCGATTTAATGGATTCAAAAGAGATTTTTTTGGGGCATCTGTACGTACATACATATCTATCTCGACTCAAAAACGAGTAACCTCAGAACATTGAAATTTTGAACCTCCTATTTTAATTGCAATCAGCCATACAATCTGCATGCAATAGTTGTAGAATTATCAACAATTTAAAAGTTGTTTAAGTGCAGCTGAGCTTTATTTTTTTTTTTTTTTTACCATGTAGTGAATTAAGTCTTTCTGCACCTTCATCAGTGTCTTTTTGCTGAGTGGGACCTAACGGAAACCTTTAGTTTTGTCCACCGAAAAATCTGCTTTCTTGCCTGCTAGCCGAATTGTTTGTTTTTGCGTAGGAACTGTAATTTTAATTGTTTTAACTTTTAATTTGGTGTTTTATTTTTTCTATATCTTTCCATTTTTAATGAAAATATTTTGAGTTTTTATGTATTTTTGTCACAAAGTGAGACCTGAATTAATTGAATGAGAAATATATCTCAAATGAAGTTTGAAGAAATAAGTTTAAATGAAATGCAGCAAAAAATATGTATAATTTAATATCCATGCAAGGAAGTCATATGGTGTATACATCTGATTTTTTTTTAATGAAATGAGCAAAAGGCAATCTAAATTGTTAATAACCAATTGACCCTGGTTAATCTATTTCTGCAATGCAAATAATGGCATTATCTAAAGATGTGAAACTATCTTTGTACAAAATATGTTTTCCCACAAATATCTGCAGATCTGGATTTGGTTTCATTGTTTTTTGAATCTGAACTATTTTTATAGCACTGAAGTGTGTAATGATCATGATTAAATTTTGTGTATTTTAAAATACTCTTAAGAGGATAAATGCCAGAATTTTGTACATCAGTTATTTCTAGTAGCCTGCATGCGGTGTCTCAAATCTCTTATGGTATAATATCAAAAATGCTGTAAAAATTAAGGCACCTTTTTTCCTGTACAAGATCAGCCACGTCCGGTGCTATGTAATGGTGACGAGAACCAACAACTGATGTCAGTGACTTTTCTAGTTAAAATGGAAATTGATATATAGTTCAAAATATATAATTATTTAGAATTGTTCTCCAACTTTAATGCTACTAATATTTATTTTGTTTTAAATGCATGTTCTAAATCTTTTTCTTAAATTTAAGAGTTGATTAAAAATTTGTGTATATTATGTTTAGTCTGCTTTAAAAGTATGTTCATAAGTTTTCCTTTCATATCATTCATTAGTGTTTTATTATGCAAAAAAGGAATATCTTGATTAATTTCTTATTTTTCTAAAATTATTAAAAATTGATTTGGGGAAATTCCTCTTAAATTAATGTTTTATTACTTTTTTTTTTTATATTTTCGCATTAGAGTATACAAACACAAAAAATTTATATTAATGTATATGTTATAGCTCATAAAAACAAGTCTAAAATAAATTAGAATTCAGCACTTGTTCAAATAAAACAAAATTAGAGAGTCATAACTTTTGAAAATCAAGATATTGCTTTTCTAGAATAAGAAGTGTTTAAATATGAATATGCAAGAAATCTTATTACAAAAATTTATTTTTTTAGACTCGGTCAAAAAATCTAAACTGTCCAATGAAGATAAATACAGTGAGTTTTTATTGGAATATAAATCTTATAATTTTTGTCTTACTTTTTTTTATAGATTCATAATTTAATATTAATAAAAAGGAAATATTTTTACTCTTATAAATATTTTTCTGAACACACTCTTACTTGATACTTAAAATAATATATTGTCTCATATAGTTATAGCTGGCAAATTTTATGGAAATCAACGAGATGATGGTGCTTCTGCAGAATTTAAAGGATTCAATTTTCCTTTTTCTAAAGATGTATTATATGTGTTTCATAACATTTTTGGATTAAAAACATTTCGCCATAATCAGCTAGAAACAATAAATGCTGCACTTTTAAAAGAAGACTGTTTTGTTCTCATGCCAACAGGTAAATTCTTATTAATAAAATTTGAGTTAAATCACTTTATATCATCTTTTTTATCTAAAATTGATTGCATTTGAAAATAATATATTAAAATAGTTAAGATTAGAAATTAAAATATTTTTGTCAGTGTCTGCTGTACAAAATTTGAATACATTTACAAAACTATTAACAATTTTATGCTCTTTATAACTAAAATTTAGATACATTTTTCTTTTATATACTTGATTCAAATACTAATGCATGGTACCTCAAAACTCCACATAAACTTTGAGGGAAGATATAGAATATCGATATGAATAGGGAGTTTTGAGGTATCCAATTTTATTCCATTGTATCTGTTGTTCTTTACCCATATACCTATGGAGCATGTGCATCTATGGAAAGGAGAACTTTTTATGGCAAAGCAAAGTCATACCTTTTAATTAAAAAGTTTACACACACACACGCACAAAAAAAAAAAAAAAAAAAAAGATGTTGACGATGAGAATATCCAATACTTTTTTGTCTCCAGTATGCTGCTATTTCTAAGCAGTACCAACTGCAGACCTCCTATACAGTTGCTGAGCATCCACAACCATGCTGAATGCTCTTTTTACATATTGGGTTGATTTCCTTGCTGATGTTTCTACCAACAACAGTTTTTCAAGTCTTTGACAAAATTCAGGTTTTGGGATATGTGATTAGCCTTCATATTTTCAGTCAACTGTCATGAGATTTCAAAAGTTTTGTGTTCGGATCAAATAAAGAGCCTTTGAAGCACAATCTTAGCACCAGAATTAGAGTGAGCCTGCACTTTGAATATCCAGAATAATGTAATGAACGTTCAATAATTCATGCATTGCTATTAACCCACTGAACGGCTCGCTTCGATTCTATTTACGTTCTGAAAACTGCAGTAATAATGAACCATGTTTGCAAAATTTTTTCCCTTTAGCTCTAACTAAAATCGTTCTCAAACGTCCCATTGTAAGATTTCCTTTCCCCCTTCTTGTTGGGCGATCAACAAGTTGTTTACTTAACTGATGGTCTCCTATTGTTAAAACATTTTTGTGCATTGATTACGGCCTACAGGCGATAAACAGCTGGTCGCTTGCCTTACCAAGGAAGGAACCGCAAGTTTTGTCTGCATGCTTTGGTTAGAAAAAAAAGATTTTTTTTTGTGGATATCCAAAAACAGAAAAGGGAGGCCTCTATTGACTTGCTACTAGTTTGTGCATATTTCTAATTTTAATTACTTATCAAATAAAAATTTTGATTTTTATTGCGTTTGGGCACGTTAATATACGTTTATAAAATGTTCATTTGTTGAAAATGCGTAATAAAAAATCCTTCAAAAATGAATATTAGTGGAGTGCAAATATCTTAAATGGAATACTAATGAAAGTTTCAATTTAATTTGTATAGATATACATATTGCAGTCTTAAAAATCTTACGAACTAGTGAAATGGTCTATTTTAACTAATTATACACTTTTGATTCAAGCTATCAAGGTTTAACGCTAAGTTAAAATTTGTAAGAAGTTTAAAATACCAAATTCCTATTGAAAGTTACATGTATGTGATAATTAATACGTTATTAAAATAACTAACACATGCTGAGTGTTGATCACTTGTTTGTAATTCATTTTACTATAAATCTATTTTGTTTATCTTGTGTCATATTTATAAAAGGGAATTTTGCCTTTATCTCATTTATTGGTTGGCAGAAGTAATAAAATAGTGAATATTTTGAAAGAAATTTCAGTCACAATCTTATGCGACAACCTTGTTAAAAAAGATATGTACATACAGACAAGATAATGTCACAGATACATCTCAGTATGCAAAGTATAAAACAAAAGTATCAAACAAAAACAAAACAACTCAGTATCAAACAAAAGCAAACTGAGGATTGCCATTTAAACTATTTGTTTTACAACAAAAAATAAGAACAATAATTTTTGAATAAATCTTGCAAAACATCAAATAGAGAGAAAAGCACACGAATGTAAAATTTAATATTAAGCCAAAAAGAAATCGTTTTAACGTAGATTTTGAATTAATTTTGAAGGCACAGGTATTTCTTCAGGAGAGAAAAAAAATATTGCTTCTGTAGAATTTGCATATTTATTGCATTTATGTTTTAATGCTCTCATAGCACTTCTAACTGACGAACTTTATTTGATAGAAAATAGGAAGCTTGCTACTAAAATTCGTATTTTTCAGTGCCATATGTGTTACTGAAGAACAGACCTGATGGCAGATTTTAATGACTGAAAAATGTTTAGAATTTAAAGAAGCATCGAACAAGAAAATTTAGGGATGGCAAAATTTTAAGAATTTGGAGTAAGCACTTGGAAACAAGAATTTATTTTATTGGATAGCAGTTAGAACACTAGAGAAGCACAGAGCAAGAAAATAAATTAAAGAAATTTAAGGATGGCAATTTTTTCATCAATTTAACAATGGTCAGTCAATTAGAACATCGGTCAGGAGATTTAAGAACCCACAGAGATTGCACTGGGAGACAAAATGCCTAGCGTAGATCCTGCTTCTCAATTATGTGGATATATGCAGATTAACTTGCGAAAGGTCTGAAGAAAGATTTATACATAATGCAGCAATTTACAATTTCTCCTGTAACAAACTGAGATTTAAAACTGTAGTTTCACACTGTACATCAGTTTACGAAAATATGATACTTTTGACACATTTTCTTTATCTTCATTCCAAAGTATACTAAAAACAAATACAAGCATTCGATGGCTACCTATCTGAGGAAAGGGATACCTTTGTAGATGACATTTTCAGGAAAAGTGGTTAGTATTTACAACCTAAAAATCACCAAAATATCATGCAACGAATGCATTAGTCGGAATTCAAACCTACATCGAACACCAATGTTCAGTTGATGAAAGACAGTTAGTTACATTCATAAATACGCAAAATGTTTGAAATAAGCAATTATTACATCCAACAGTGATATTATCTTCTGATAAAATTTAATGGAATATCGCTGTGAACGAATGAGAATAAGAATTCATAGTTTTTCCGTTAGTACAGAGACTTTTTTCCCGCTAATCGCCATTCAGAGATTTTTGTTTTCGATATTTGGTTGAAATTCAAATTAAATAAACATTTACAAATACAAAGTATTGGATAGCTATTGAAGATTTTGAGATTCTATATCTAAAACCCATTTTATCTGTCATTTTCTTAAAAAGCTGATATTGAACCCAATTTTCAAGGAGTGCAGTAATTATTAGAGAAGCGATTCCGATTTCTTTCTTCTTTTATTCTCATTATAAATTCATCCCACAATTCTTAAATTTTTTCCCATAAATGATGATTTGCTTTCCGAAAACATTACTTGGAAAGAGAAATATTGTAGCAACGTTAAAATGAAACTTTCGCAGAATTCCCCTATGAGCTGTTCATTCTTAGAGCAGAAAGAGAGAAAAGCTTACGTACGCCATCATTCACGCTGTTTATCATCTATTAGACAATGGAGATTCTCTGATTCGTAGTTGTAAAAGCTGATATGTTCATGCTGATGCAAAGGTATAGTTTCGGGCCATGAACCAAATTAAGCTACTCTCTTATATTTGAGATGAATGAAATCATTTTGTGTGCTTAAATATTGTTTTCTAAACTTATTGTGTAGGATAAGGCAGGCTGTAAAACAGTATTTGTATGCATAAGACAGTTTGTCGATAACAGAATTTCACGTGGGAAAAGGCACAGTTTAACAATAGCTGAGGAGCTTTAAATTTGAAGTTAGCAACAAAAATTCATAGTTCCTTTTTTGAACCCTTAAATCAAAGTTAACGTTTTTGCATTCTGCACATTTTTTACTCTAGGTTTCTTTTTCAGATTGCAATTTGTTTTCATTAAATTTTTGAAATATGTCTATTTTAAGTATTTTTCGTGACTTAATATCGATATAGCTAATATGGAAAACACTACAGGTATCTATGTTATAGTATTTAAATTTGTTCCCCGTGTTTTAACCCATATGGTATTAACATTTTGTCTACATGTTTCCAATGTTTCACCATGGCAAGCCTTTACTTTTTCTACAGATAATCAAAAGGAATTTCCACTAGCATTCCTCTTCCGCTTTTTTTTTTTAAATTACCATATTCTGAATTTTGTTGGAGCTAATAGGCCTGCTGTAGTCTTGCAGCATTTATTATAATTCAAAAAATAAGATAGCTTTTCAATATCAACAAATTTAATTTCAATGAAATCCTCTAATTCGATTGATTCTTAAAAATTACAGTTAATTGTTTTAGGCAGTTATTCTGAAATTGGTCACTTACATTCGATATTAGGCAACACATGCATTCTATCAGAAAAAGCAATATATTGAGCACTATCGTTACAAGAATGTACTGTATATTCAACCATTTCATAATGTGTAAATATAGCATAACTTCTTTTTGAGTGTTTGCACTGAGTGTTAACTTCAAGTGAACCTTAATGGAACTTAGTTCACAAAAATTTCAAAGTATTAAAATAGCTCATTATAAAGCATTGCCCACCAGCGGTAAAGTCCCTGAACACTGGTAGTTCAGTCTGAGGTTCGAATTCTGCAAATCGACTGGCTGCGTGGGCATTTTCATGCTTTTCCTCATGTATGATGTGTTAATACGAGCCAGTTTCCCTTAAGACGTACTCCACGAAGGCATCCCTGCCTTCCATAAAATGTCTTAGGGCGAAACTCGTAAATAATAATCAAATTACTGTGTGATGCCTAAAATCCAATGTAACTGACCATTTTCATAATTTCCTAAAGCAATAAACTATAATTTTTAAGCATCAATCGAATTAGTGGATTTTATTGAAAATAAAATTTGTTGATATTGGAAAGCTATATTATTTTTTTAATTATAAGGAATGCTGCGAGACTTCAATAATAATAATAATGATAATAGTATAGTGCATATAGTTTGTCTCTGTATAATGTATTCTCACTGCAAAGTTTTATGAATTGTGATGGAAAATATATAAGTACAGCAATAAGAATATATTATCGATTGTACATTTCAAGAGAGTAGTGAAACATCTTTCCAGTACTGAAGATATTAAAATGTTCAGTATTGTGTTTCAAAAAATAGACGTATGCTAATCTATAGAACACACGTGACGTTTTTGCGATTATGACTATAATTATGACCGTTAAAATAACATCGTGTCCATATTAACTAGAATTATAATGTAATTCCAATTAAATTTATCAGTACTCACTCTTTATTGCACCTTGAGGAAGACGCATTATTTTTATCTATGATATAAAATACTTTCTTGCAAAACAAAATCTGTAGACACAATCATGCCTAGGAAATAACCTTCGAGCAGCCCATGGCAAGTATTGCCAGTTAGCAAAAAATAAGATCCTAATCAAACTTCGACCATCCCTGTTGAATACACTTTCTCATATTGTCATTCGACAAATTATAAGGTCTTTCATTTATCTTTAAAATTTAAGCTATCTGTTATTGGCTGAGAAAAGTTGGTGATTCACTGTAGTTAATTTGTAGTTGAAATTACAACTAACACAGCTATAATTGCAGTTGTAATACGATGACTATTAGACTTACAATATATATGCAAAAAGATTTTAGGCTCAGCAGTAATAGAGTAGCTAAGACATCTTTTGAATAGTGCTAGTTTAAATCGAATTCGAATTCCGGCTAACAATCTAAATGTTTGGACATTTCCGTGGATTTCCTTATGTGTAACATGAATACAAACCAGTTTCCTTTAGGAAATTCTCCGTGAATACACCATTCTACTTAAATGCTTCCTCTCATTCAATTAAATAAAGACCTTTTTCTGCTTTTCCTCACGGGTGATATAAATATGAGACAGTTTTTTTTAGAAAGTCCTCCACAGAAGCATCTGTTGGTGCTTTTACCATAATCCAAATCATATAACGTTCACAGGTGCAAAAGAAAATTATACTTTTATTTGTTTTTACCTGAAACTGCGGAAAATAGTTCATGCAAGTACTTTCACTAAATACATAATGCATTTTAACTATTTATTAAAACTATGCACTATTTTTAATAGACTAATTCTCAATAATTTTTTTCAATCACGAGTACTAGCCATTGTAGACATTGGTCAATACTTAAGCCAGAAGCGGTGGTCATGATACTATGGAGTTACCTAATAGGCGGACCACTGTTGCCTCCTATAAAGGGATGGACAAATTACATCCATGCCTTATCTGGGATTCAAACACAGGTTTTTGGCAGTCAGTCACGAACCATTTTCTTATCTGGGCGGCAATTCATAATATAGTTAGTAAAGTATTAAGTACACACAGCAATTGGGCAGGTCATTTTCCTACCAGCTAAAGCAATCATTTGGGTAAAATTATGAGACTTAGTTTAATCCTTGATGATCTCCTTGCTGAAAAGAAAAGGATAAATGAAGTTTTCATGATTTATTTCTTGTGTAATATAAAACAAGACCAGCTTCCCTTAACAAATCCTCCGCGAAAACATTCCCTTGTGCAGGCATACACTCTTTTCCTTAATCTTATAATACATATTCACATGTATGTCGAAGAAGATCATAAACATGCATATTTGTTTACTAAAGGTATGTGCATTTAGGCCTATATAAAATAGCCGATATTACTTCCTTTAAATAAATTAAAATTCATGCCGCTATCACACACTGCAATACATGCAGGATGATTCCAAACAGAAAATAGTAATATTTTTCTTGTAGGTGATTATACCATTCTATTATTTAACAACTCATCATCCAAAATAGAAAAACATTTCGCGTATACTATGATTTACTGTAATTCACAAATACAATCACGATTTCCCTTGCCTATGCCACTGAAATTATAAGGGCCATTTGTTTTTCTGATTACATAATTACAATAATCTGAAATTTAATGAAAATGGTATTACAATTACATTAACTGTAAATCCAATTAAAATGTAATTATAATTCAAATGCATTTGCAAAAATTATAATTAAAAATAGTTACATTATAATTGTAAATACAAAAATAATTGTATAATATTATTGCGATTACTGTGTTTTCAATTGCATACTACAGTTATGTTTTCTGTTAAAATTATGACTTTCCTGGGCTACGTAATTGCATTTATTAGAAGCAGTTATTTTCCTAATTATAGAATTATAATTACCTACTGCAGTTACAATTACAGTGTAATTGTAATTAGATTATTACCTAGTAAGTGCATAAAGTAATTACAATTATGATCATAATTTCATTAGGCTACGCAATTCCAATTATCAGGGTCAATTACTTTCCTAATTATGTAGAATTATGTACTTCAATTGCAATTAAAATTACATTGTAATTAACTAATATAATAATCATGTATTTGCAATTACGTTTTTATTGCAATTGTAATTAGATGCAATAAAATTTATATTTGAAATCAGATGCAGTAAAATTTTTAATTGTAATTAGATTATATAATTATAATATCTGTAATTGTATTTAAGAATTATATTGCAATTACAAACGTTTTTATTAAAAGGTAGTCACATTGTAATTGTAAATGCAAAGTAATTGCAGAGTCTAATTACAATCGCAATGTAATTGGAATTGCACATTAAAAAAATTATTGCTATTGCAATTACTGTAGCATTTTAATTTTAATTGTAATTGCAATTTCATTTTTCCAAACCATGACCTAAAATTTAGAGAGTAATTAAGCTGGAAAATGAAAATTCTGTGTACATAAATAAGCATTTACTGTAGCTGGCATAAACACAGAAAAGATGGAAGTTTTGAACTAGCTATTTATTCTGAGTTTTTATTCAAAACCTAATGATAAAACCCATTTGCGTCTAGCAAATAGTTAGTTTTCACTCATCAATTACCTCCCGCAGAGGAAAATTATCACCTGTCAGTTTAAATTAAGAGCAGAGAGGGGAGGGCACTCTGAGACAGGCCGCATATATGCTGCTTTGCTGTTTTGTGCCAGAATTGAGGCTTACGCATATATGCTACCTTGCCGTTATGAGGGCCAAAATGTTTGGACGCATATATGCTGCCTTGCCGGTATGAGAGCCAATATTTTCGGACTCATATATATGGCCTTGGTAGTTGGAGGGTTAATGGATGTCGTTGAAATGAGCAGTGATGCCATTCGGTCCTTCTGTGACTCAGCTATTGATTTACACTCTGCATGAAATTGTATGAGTTGTATTTAATCAGTAGCACTTTTATACTTTCATCGATTTCTTTTTATATTTTCATCGATGACTTATATTCATTAAGATTTCTTAACACACTTTTTGCATTGGCATAAACAGATTCTAGATACCTGTAATTTTTCATATGGGAGCCATTTTGTGTGTGCTTAACATCTCAGACTCATTAATAACATTTCTTATTATAAATGGTGTATAATATTTTAAATGATAACCAGATGCAATTAGAAGTGGGCAGGACACCAGAATCTTATCATTCATCATACAGGTATAATTCCACTCCACTAACTGTGCAGCTTGCCTGAATTTTGATAGAGAACACCCAGGACAGTTGTAGTTTTGAAGTTCTCCCACCCCTCTTCTTCTACCACCAAGCCACTTGAGAGGAGTTTCAGTCTGCCAGTATTTTAAGTGTCTCTATGCCACACAAACACTATACACTTCGAAACATCCATACATTTTTAATGATACATACTTAGCCATAATAGTATGGCAGCCTGCATAGCTAACTACTATACCAATTAAGGCAGCTAGATGATAACCAGCAGTTATCTGTTGCTAATAAATCTATAGGAATATTGCTGAAATCTAAGTTAATCTGACTAATGCTTTGGTGTGGTTAGTCAACAGTCCCAGCTTGGCTTCAGATTAGAGATGTATATGGAATGCTTAGGATGCTAATTTTCAAAGAGCATAATCTAAGCTGTTCTCACAAGCAATGGTTAAATAAAGGCACATTTTGCTTTGAATTATCAATATGCTTAATTTATAAGTGACTGCCTTGGGTGCCGAAAATGCTGTCTCCAGGCCTGTCAATTATATTTTTCATATTAAAATAACACAATGTTAAGTAGCATTGTCTCCCAGTCATTAGTTCAAGCATAACAACATCACAGCTTTGCACGTATTTGTCCAATAGTATGAAAAAGAATTTGACTATATGTAGCAAACCAAAGATATACTATAATAGACTTCTGAGGAGGAAGGAGGAATCTAAGTTTTAATGTTCTTGTAATCAAATTTTTATTTTGAAACACATGGTTGTATATATGGCAGTTTTCTATTAACCTTTTTTTTTCATATTCATGCATACCATTGTGTTAATTAGCAAAAGTAATCAGGTTTGGTACATATGAGGATTTCCCAAAAAATAGTTTCAAGACCAAAATTAATCTATATATTATGTTCTGTAATAGATACCTTATTTTTCTACATAATGGCCATGACAAATGAGGAATTTATCTAAGCATAAGTCAGCAAACTATGGCCCACAGAACTAATTTTTGCATGAAAAATAAATCAAATTATGTGCTATTATGCAACGGCCGATAGTTGAGTTGAAAAGTTGTGAATGATGACTGCAAGTGGTGCTACAGTTATGTTTTCTCATTTTCATTGTTTTTAAAAATACTCCCAGCAGTCAGACATTTGTGCATTTTGTGCTGTGTGAATATATTGACAGCTTTGTTTTAGCGGTGTGCATGGTATCGTCTGTCAAGATGTTCTGCGATATTTTGTTCTTTTTATTTTATTTATTCATTACCTACCATTATCCTGTCACTGTCAAAATCAAATAAGGAAAAAATAGACCTCGGATGTCATGCTTTTAAAGCAGAATGAAGTGCCAATTATTTTGTCATAAAATTAAATGACAAAGTTTTATGTTTAATATGCAGTGACATAATAATTGTGTGAAAAGAATGCAATATTCAGTGTCATTACCAAAATGAGCACATGACGTAGTATTCAAACTTTACAGGAAATGAACGATCCTAAAAACTGGAAAAATTTAATACAGAATGCGTCGTCACAATGCAATTTATTCTTAAAAATAAGAAATGATGATGAAGCAATAACTAAAGCCTGTTTACCAATAGCTTATTTATTAGCCACAAAACCATTACCAATGGTAAAATAATTAAATCATATTTATTTGTGGCTGCCGAAGAAATGTGCTGATAAAAGTAGATATGGTTTGATCTGCCAGTCTTTTGGTGACAACAACTGTTAGAAGTCTTGACACTTGACAGTCTTGACACAGTTAGGACACTGGGAGCCATACCAAGAGTCAGTTTAAAGACAAAGCAAAAAATTTCAAATGGTTTTCATTGACTGCTGATGAGTTGACAGATATTAATGATGCTGCCCAATTATTGATGTTTATTTGAGAGATCAGTGCTGAATTTGAGGTGATTGAAGGATTAACTTCTGTGAATAGTCTTCGTAGAACAACTATAGGTCAAGATATCTTCAAAAACGTCAAGAAAAGGCTAATTCAATACAATTTGCAATGTAATGAGTTAAAATGCATCACGACTAATGATGCAAAAAATATGGGGGAAGGATTAGTTAGACAAATTTTGAAGGCTTGTGAAGATGATAAATGTTTAAAACCTCTGGTAATTCCTAGTATTATTCACCAGCAGTTCTTTATGGGAAACACCTCAGTTTGTCATGTGTTATTGAACCAGTTGTATCAGTAGTAAACTTCATTTACTCTCGTTACTTAACCATCAGCAGTTTCAAGAATGTTGACTAGAGATCAAACCTGAATATCCTGACTTGCCTACAGCTGACATACCTTATCACAAACTGAAGAAGTTTTGTTGAGATTCTTTGAACAGAGAGATGTCATAGATATATTTTTTTAATGAGAAAAATTACCCACAGCCTTTATTATCAAACAGAAAATAGCTATGAAAATTAGCATTTGCCGCAGATTTCATGGGATATCTCAACGCATTCTATTTAAAATTATAAGGGAAAACAGTACTCATTTGGGAAATATATTCTATTGTCAAAAATTTGCATTGTTTGAAATTTAAATAATATTAAACAAATTTGGCCATTTTCCATGCTGTAAAAAATTTCAAATTATATTGAAATTCCAATTCTCAAAAAAAATTTGCACAGAATATTTTTTTTGAACTTATACTACAGTTACAGCAGTGTTTTATGGATTTTAATGCAAGTACAAAAGAAATTTCCATGTTTCAAAATCCATCTGACTATAATTGTGGAGCTTCCATCATACCTTCAGCTGGAAGTGATTTATTTGCAAAATGATGCTTTGTTAAAAATGATGTTTAAAGAAACGGATATAAGCCAATTTTATAAATATCTTTCATAAAAATAAATATGTCCAAATAAAATCATATGCAGGGGCGATTTATATCTGTATTTGGGAGTACTTACCAATGTGAAAAGACATTTTCGAAAATGAAGTATGTAAAATCGTTATTCAGATTATTATTAACAGATAACCATTTGCAGACAACTTTAATGGAATTTCGAACTCCAGCATGATTGAAATATTATCTCAGAAAAAACAATTACATTCTTTGTATTAATAATTTTGATGTGTTTAATAATAATGTTTTTAAATATGGAAATGTAAATCTATTATTAATTTTTGTTTTAAATGTTAGTAAAATGTCTATAAATATTATGTAACAGCATTACTTCATAATAAAAACAATTAACTTTTTTTTTGGGGGGGGAGAGGCTGTATGATAAAAATTACCCATTCATATCTTCATGTTTGTACTTGGCCCACTGAGCCTAAAATTTTTATCTGGCCCTTTCTGAAAAAGGTTAACCAAATGCTTTCATAGAGCACGGAGTTAGTGACCTCTCATTATCACTTTTGTGCTGATATCCTCATCATTTTGATGTGTGACCATCAAGATGTTCTTTGAAAGAGAAGAAATAAAAAACCACTAGATCTATGGTCTCAAACTGGAAGCCCCTGAAGCAATTTTATGCGGCCTGTAAACACGTCTCCTGTAAATTAATGAGCATTATTATAACAAGAATCTGAAAAAAAAATTGAGATTATAATTGTTTGGAGTCTAGTTTGACATTATTTTTATTACCAAAAAATTAATATCTAAAATCTAGAATTATCTAAAATTCTAGAAATAGAACCAATTAATTTACATTCCAATATAAATCTTATTTAGAGATTTCAAGACACAAATTTGATTAACTTATATTTAACTTAGTGCTTTTCAAAAGATAAATACCTTCACTAAGTTACATATGTTTGTAACAATAATAACTTTTTTTAGAAGTGCATTTATATGTGAATAGTTTTTCTCCCTAAATGAAAATTAATAAATATTTGAAGAGAACTATGTTGCCGATGACTGTCTACAATTTGTGCTGAAGATTTCTCCAAGGTTAAGTATTTTTCCTCAAAGGTTACAAACATTTTAAAAATAACAGTGCCATGAGATATTGTTGAAAAGGATGATAATTTGTTTTGGCTTGGTTTATTTGTGTCAAAGTACATAAAAGCTATCTGCCAAAGGGAAGGGATGCCTTTGTGGAGAAGTTTCTAAAGGAAACTGACTTGCATCCATGTTACATTTGAAGAAAACCACAAATATAGTCGTTCATCTGGAATTGGATGCAGGTTGCATTATGGAAGGTGTAGTAAGAAACAAAGAAGAATATAATTATTTATTATGCATGCATTTTTTCAGTATGTATCATAGAAAAATGTAACAAATAAAAGGAAGAGAATTAATTATCATTATTTATTCTCAAGGTCCCTCTCAGTAAGTTTTCATGTATATTTTTCAGCTTAAATTATAAGTAATTTATTTAACTGTTACTTCATTATATTAGAATTATTTGAATGAATGTTTGAAAATTTTAATATTTAGCTGTCAGTGAACTTGGATTACAAAGTCTGACAAACAAATTTCTTGCAGATACCAACCTTTAGATTTCAGGCAGAAAATAAGTATAAATTTGAATTTTTAATTTGCAACATTTATATATTGAAAAATATGTATAAAAATTTTTTAATTTAGTTTAAAAAAAGAGTTTAATTGCAGCCCGTTGGTAGCTTTCAGATTGTGCATTTGGCCCATGTGCAATTTGAGTTTGAGACACTGCACTAGGCTATAAGTATGACTATGGCAATCTTTAGGCCTCCCACTGAAAATATGGAAAAAATAAAAGCAATAATTTTTTGTTTATTACATCTTATATTTTCTCAGATGGCTTTATATCATGATTGAAATTTTAGATATACTATATTTGAAACTCATTATTTCAAAATTCATAGAAAAGAAATCAGGATGTGAAAAATAGTGTTATTTGCTGCATTTAGGTAGCATGAAATCATATAGTATATTCTTTTCACATAGGTGGAGGTAAAAGTTTATGTTATCAGCTTCCTGCTTTAGTTACCAGTGGAGTCACTATAGTTGTTTCACCTCTTCGATCTTTGATAATGGATCAAGTGCAAAAATTGTGTTCACTAGATGTATGTATATATATATATATTTCCTCCCCTCCCATTACTTCTTTGTTAAAGTGGCCGTGAATTTTAATCATTAAAACTGGCAAACTTAATCACTCAGTCTGCAACATCTAAATTTCAAATATTGCCAAATATGTGTGTGACGACTGCTTTACCAAGGAAGTACTTTTCCCCCATTCTTAAAATTATTCACAGCTATTATAAATTATTTAAATACTTAAATTTTTGAAAGAAATTATAAGATTTGGTATTTACTATTGCTGTTCATGATAAAAAAAAACCTTTGTGTGAAAGCATTTGGAAAATAAAAAAAAATCTTGAGTAAATTATACTGTTAAATTTTTATTGTGGCAATTTTATCTGTTTTAGTTACAATGAATTGTAAAATTCTTTATAATTTTTAAGATTTGACTTATTTAATGTGTGATGGTCTTTTAAAAAGACAGGATTTTTTTACTGCATGCTTATCTGTTATACCTATAAGTTTCAGTTTTTATTTTTAATTACCTTCCACTAAACTATATACATAGGTAAGGGAGGTAATGTATTGAGTCCAAAAATTCAATAAGAATTTTCAGTGTATAAGCACAAATTGGAGTCTCCACAACATAGTTTTATTGTTTTTACAATGATATCTGTCTGTATGCCTGTGATGATTTTTTCATTCACGATAACTCTTGCATCAAACTTTAAAAAATTTCTGTTTTTAAGTGTTTTGCATTCTTATAAAGAGTTTATTATATTTTCGCTAAAACTGGACAATTGGAAATGGTAGTTTAGATCAGTGTTTCCTGGTTTCTAGTCCACAAGGTTTTGCTGCGTATCCTCTGAAAAAAAATTTAAGAATTTGATGTACTTTCTAAGGTTATTTAAACCTGTTAACTACTTTCCATAAATATAAACCTAAATACATCAACAACATGTATGCATCAAAAAAGAACATATTAAATATACATTCTAATTTAAAATAATTAATGGTCTCGATTCAATAATTCTTTCATTGAATCTCACTACTGTGCTGGTACCGTATTTGAAAGGGTTTGGACCCTGCACGTATCGATTATATAGGCAAAGTGCGCATGCCCCTAAAAATTGTTGAATTAGAATTCTGAGTCATCTATTTCTGTTTGAACAGTACTGCTTATGCTCTTCCAAGGGCACATTCTAAGAAATATTATTTTATCGCATGTGCTTTTTTATAGTTTTGTATTAAGCAATAAATGATAAAATTTGGAAACCACTGGAATAGAGAAAAATAAGGTCAGACAGCAAAATCTTTTAACATTTTTTGATATAGTTATATGCAAGGTTAATATTCCAGAGAAAAGTATTTCTTAGCCCAAAAGTATTGCAAGTACTAGTGCAGCAAGCTTAGAAGAAACAAAGAAAAGGAATTATATTTACATTTCAGAATGTATGGTAGAAATAAAAAAATCAGATACTTTGTTAGATATTATGCTATAGGTTATTCAAACTTGGTTTTACTGTATCTTCTAGCAGTGAAGTGTCACCAATACATTTGTATATAGTATGTTATGAAATTCTTTCAAATGAGCCTATGGAACCTAAATACATAAACAACATGTATGCATCAAATATATATATATATATATTGATGCATCAAGTATATATATGTATATATTAAAATATATATTTGAGGTGTATATATATACACATGCATCAAATATATATATATATACTTGATGCATGTTGTTTATGTATGTCAAATATATATATATATTTGATGCATTTAAAACTGACTTGACATTTGCATTCAAATAGAAACTATACTGATAG
>KK116259.1:258855-287132 GCA_000611955.2 Stegodyphus mimosarum | reverse complement strand
GTAAGTCCCTAGGAGTCTGCTAGGAGCTGAAACAGCTTACACATGATTCCGAAAGCCCTTCGACAGACGGTGTTTATATGAGTAGACCAAGTGAAGGCATGATTGAAGGGAAGTAAGTCCAAGATATCTGTTATGAGAAACAAGGGGAATAGGTTTACTGAACGCGGTAACTGAGGAGGTGATTGCATCTTGTTGCTTGTATCATCGAATGAGTAGAATTTTCGATTTTTCCGGATTAATGTTAATGCACCAGGTTTTACACCATTCTTCTACTATGCTCATTTTTTCTTGAAATTTGACTATTGCTTCATTGGGCTTTCTGAATTTCTGTATTAGAATGGTGTCATCTGCATAACAGGCCAGGAGGAAATTAGGAAGGTCATGCACATTGATTATATAGAAAACTGGTCCTAGAATACTTCCTTGAGGGACTCCTCCGAGGATGGGATGAGAAATGGAACAGCAATCTCCTTGTTTTACCGAAAACGAGTGATTTTCAAGGAAGGATTTGATGATTAAGATTAGTTCTCTAGGAATCTGGAGGTGAATGAGCTTATAGTTCAATCCCTCATGCCAGACGCAGTCAAAAGCTTTGCTAGCTTTAATTTTGCAATAGCCTCTTTTATTTCTCATTTAAATTCATCTCATCATCGGTTATATTTAAATTAGGCTGCTTCCCCTTCCTATTCTAAAACTACTGATTATTTATTATACATGAATCTAACGTGTTTCATCTCAGAATTAATCCACATTATGCCTCTTATGTTAATCCAGAACAATGCAGGTATCTTTTATTAAATTACAGATCAAAATTTCAACAAAGAACTGAGCCTGTATATATATCTCTCTCTGCTGCTGAATGCGTACTTATTTTCCACTTTCCCTTACCGTTCTAACACGTTGCCGCTAATTGCTCTCTATTGTCCATAAAAATCTGAGCTTCCAAAAATTGTAAGTTCCCTCTTGCACCCATGCTAATTTGTGAACCTGATTATAATTCTCAAGGCTTGCTTTATCAAGAAATAAAATTATATTATGTATCTGCAGCCAAGCTTGTCTGCAAGGTCTCTCCTTCATTATGCATAATTCAGATTATGCAGTAAAACAACTACCTAAATGCATGCAGCTGTCGACCAGTCATCAAGATATTAGTTATATTACATATATATGTATTTATTTTTATGTTTTCTTCTCACTTCTGATGTTTCTGAAGCATACTACCAGGCATTTGTGTATGCGTGGGTTCATAAGTGGGTGAAAAGAGAATTAAATAATGTTTTATTTACTGTTAAATTAGGTTATGGGTAAGTTATGATTTCTGAGATTGTTTTTCACCAATATACTGTGAATCTGTTACATATATTGCTCTCTCTAGTATATAGACTATATCAACTATTTCTGTAAGTTCACACCATCTTTTTTTCATAAGAAAATTAAGAATTAAAGTTGCCTAGGGAATGATTCGGAATAACAAGTACTGCTATTATATTGTCAGTTATATGAGCACTGCTTAACAAAATACCTTTACATAACCTAAACTGGTAAACTTGAATGGAGCATCAGAGAACTGAATTCAGTAAATTCAAATGTTGTGTTACTTGAGTTATTAAACCATTTCCTTATTTTTTATTAAATTATGTTAAAACATTCCCTTCTTTTATTAAATTTTTCTTCAATCAAATTACTTCGTATTTGATTTATTTGAAATTATGCTAATTGATCAGGTGAACTAGAACTAACAAATTCTCTTCTGTTTTATTCCAGTTTCTACAAAATAAATTATATCTAATTTATAACAATATTTTAATCAAATCCAAGTTCTTAATTTTCAATTACAAGAATCTTAGCTGTCTAACAGAATTTTATCACAAGCAGATGTAAAAGTAAATTGCTTTCCAAATGAATGTTTTTTTTTTTTTTTAAATATTCTATCTTCTTAATTTCTGGATAGCAGATTCCCCTCCCCCCCAAAAAAATTATTTAGAAATAAATAAAATTTTCAATACATGTTGTGATAAATACAAGGCATGTATATACAACACAAGTTTGCTACTTGTGGATTTTAATGAGCTGTAAAAGCCTGGCAATAATTTTCAAATTACTTTTTTAAATACTTTAAATAGTAGAGGTTCATGTAATTTTCACATAAACTGTCTTTTGAGATGCAGATTTCTATCAGCTTTTGGCACCTATTAATTTTACTCTAATAAATGCAATTGTCTACTATTTCCTGTTTTCTTTTTTTTCCTTTGAAGAGCAGGTAATTTAAAAAAGGTAATAGTTCCACAAGTTAATTCAAAGAGTTATATGAGTTATTCCAGCAAATTAAAAGTTAGAAATTTTAAGAATTGGATGAATTATTCTTAAGTAATGGGGGGTTAAAAATGACACTTGAAAATTTTCATTACCTTAGTTGAACCTTGACTATTCATGTGCCATCATCAGGAGAGAGGTGACTCTCAACTTGGAAAACCTTTTGGTGGTGTTATTAGTTTGGCTGGAAACCAATGAATTATTTGAATCAGTTGCATAGCCTATCATTTGTTTCTATCTTAGAGCTCTGGAACAGATGGTATATGAAATCTGTACTTTTTCTTTTCCTCTTGTCTTTTAAATTCTATTGAAACTTTGAAATATTTATTCAGGAAAGATGACGTATTTTTCTCTTGGTGGCATTTAATTTTAGTTGATTCATTAATTAAGGATCTCTTACAAAAATTTCAAATCTCAATAATTTCAGCATCTTCATATTTAACAATTCTTTTCAGATGCTGTAAGCAAAGTGCTGTGTTATTTCCTCAAATTTCAAGTTGTTTACATCTAGTTTGACTCTGGACTTTATAAGGTATTTTTTCCCTCCTTCCAGCATGTCTTCGGGGTGTAATGGTAGCACACTTGGTGCATATTAGAGAGGTTAGAGTCCTCGTGAGGGCATTGCACATTTTTCACATCTATTATGTAAGGAAAAAAAACCTAATGACTCTACAATTTGTTTTTGATTATTATAAATTGTCATTTCTCAGTTATTACTTTTAATTACAAAGATTTTATGACTATTATCTCTCTGTTTTGTCCTTTACTTCATTTGTGTAAACCTTTTTCTTAATTTGCTATTTCAGTTGAAAAGGAAACAATTGAATTCAGTTAGAAATTTGATCTGTATTTCTTAATTAGAAATTAAGAGCTAAAAATAATAACTTCAAAACCAGCATTTTAGCAGAAATAAATATGAACTTTTTCTGTATTAAATTTATTTACACATGTTTCGGGAATGTATCAAATATGCAGCTAATTCTTTTCCAGCTAATATTTTTTTTTCATTTAATTTCTTTATATTAATTTGGAATGATTATTTTTTAGAGGCATAATTTGTATTGTAAAATGTAATATTTTATAAGATATAGATGTATTTCTAAAAACGTCTTTCTGAAGTATAGTTAAATATTTATTTGAAATATGTGGGCATGTTGTTCATAAGGTATTTAAATATGAATAGATATGAGGTATGGATACAATTAGCTAATATGTTCTAATCTGTTTAATGAATTAAGTAGTTTTAATGCCACTTAAAACTTTCAAAAAAGTTATTAACTTTTTATAATTTTTATTGTTTAGATCAGTGCCAGTGCAAAATTAGTATCCTGCTTGCAAAATCTTTACAATCGAGAAATGATTCAGCGTTTTGTCATAGATGAAGCTCATTGTGTTAGCCAGGTAAAAGATGTTTAATTCTTTAGTATTCCTAAATTTTCTAATCACATATTTATTATATTGATTTCAATTAAGGTTTTTCTTCTTATATAGTGGGGACATGATTTTAGACCAGATTACAAGAAATTAAAAATGTTACGAGAAAAATTTCCAAACGTACCCATGATGGCTCTTACAGCAACTGCAACTCAAAGAGTTCGATTTGATATTTTGCATCAGCTGGGCATGAAGTCACCTAAATGGTATGAATTTATTGTAAAATACCTGTTTAATAAATGAATTATTGTATTTTTAAAAGTCATGTTGGAAGTTGTTAGACATGCAGATCAATTTTTACACGTTAGGAATACCAATGTAAACACATTACTTTATTCTAACCAATTATTTTTAGTTTAATTAATTTTCCTTTCCCTTCTGATTTCGTTTTCCTGCCAGAACGTAAATTTAATGACGTATATACAAATTTAAGTGAGTTGCAAACAGTATCTAAGCAGCAGTTTTTTTAGAGTTCGCGATAGGAGAGTTAGTTTTGAATTTATGTCACATGGTTGATTTAGTAACTTCGTAGTTGAATAGTTGGTGCTAGCCACTTTCTTTAGATTATGTTGATATTCTAGGCTCGACTTTGCAGTGTGCAGCCGATTTAGTGGTTTAGATAAAGTAAGAGCCAGTTAGGTAACTAAACTTTAATTTATTGTGATTGTACATACTATTTTCTGTTTAAGTTACTTAGCCACAAGTGGTGGTTAAATTCTGAGCTCTGAGTGAGTGCATTTCTGTTCATTTATTTAAAATAAAAAGGTTATTAAAACCTTGTTCTGCAGGTATCTCTTCATTCAAAACCTAGTGAGAATTTGCTACTTTGTCTTTCAGTACAGTCTACAGTCTATTATCCCAAAACACACTAGAAGACTCTAAACAATTATAAGAGAACTGATTAAATTCATAAATAAATGCATAATTATAAAAATACACAAAATAAAGATTAAAACCATTACACTAATAAAACTGTTTTGTTTAAGATTTATTACATTTTTAAACCAGTTTTTATTTGCTTCCTGTTTTTAATCCATTCTTTTCTGTTAATGAGGCACAAATCATAATTGTGTGCCAAATGCGGTTGCCTGTTTATATCACATCATGAAAAGCTCTGCAGTGATGTTATTGTGAATAAGCAAGAACCCATTAATTTTCTTTCCTAGATTCTTTTTGAGAAAAGAATCAATATGGATTTCTTGATTTGGCATTTCCAAATGGTAATTAGTCCATAATTAAACTCTTCCAAGATAAAGGAATTATAAAATATCATCCGTACTGAAAGACTTTGAAAAAGCACAAAATAAGATTGTATAATAGTCTATATTTTAGGGTACCCCTTAGATTATCACCAAGTTGTTCCGTTTATCGCCAAATTGTTATTTCATTTACAGCAACTGAGTGGTTGAATGCTATGGAAACCCTATTATGACGTGATTAGTTGCGTGACTGCAGTGAATCTGACTGATGGGAAACTATTAATAAGGGCTTATTTATGTGTTAGATGTTGGTTAGGAAGTATGTTGCGTATTTTGTGCTTTACATCGTAAAATACCTGCTGGTTGTGTGATTAACCTAAAATTTCTGTACACTTGAGAACAACTGGGAAAGAAAACATTCATTGACTGGTGTGTAAATGAAGATTTAAATGGCTTCCTTCACCTCTCAGTAAATTATGCAATGAGATTTAAGGATCTGGAAACCGGAGCTCTTATCGGCATTATGGAAGGTATGTGCAGTGTCATAAAAAGGGATTTTCAAAAGAAATGGCATCGACAGTCTGGCAGTAGGAAGAATATTTCTCATTTTTACTTTTGTGAATTTATGTAGCAATGGCAGTGTATAGTTTCTAGTTTAGATAATTTTAAATAGATTTTGCGTGCTGTTAAGGAAATTTTATGTGTCTCATATACCAAAGAAACAGAAATTTTTAAGTAAGATAAGTCAATATTTCCTTTTAGTGTTGTGTAGATTGCATAATATGTATTTCCATTCTGATGTTATTTCTTTGTTTGATTTAAAATGCAGTTTATTGAGGTTATATATTTTTGTTTTAATTATGTTTTATTGCATTATGTTTTGGATGCCATTTCACTGGGGAGGGCGTTGGATGTAAACAGGAATGGGACCAAAAAATCACCAATTTTTGCCAAGGGGTACCCTGAAATATATATTTTACCAGATTGTATGTTATTGCTGTGGAAACATCAAAATGCCATTGCATTCAAAGATTTAGCCTAAAAAAAGGGGGTTTATGAAGTGAAGATTGGATTTAATAGAATAATGATTCGTTTCATGAAGCTGTTTAGATCATTAAGGTTACTATGTAGTTAAGTTTCATGCTGACACTTATATTTTTAACATGTCATCTTATTAGGGGGGGGGGGAGTCCTTTAGCACCAATAAATGAATGACACTTGGTGCTGGTAATTGATAGATTTACTTTATACCTATATGTGACTCAGTTGACTTTAAAGTTTGTTCTACTAAAATAGTATGTTGCTCAAACGCCTTCTAAATTTGTACATAAACTTGTCAAGACAATGCATTCGTGAGCAGATTTTTTTTATACTATTTTTTATACTATGCTATTATACTACTCAGGTATCTTTTTCAAGAAATACTAGAGCAATTAGTGTACCAAATACGTTGTGGGCTAGTCATTGTATTGTTTGCATCTTGAAAAATCTTATTTTTAACATTTTTTTTGCATTACTTTTGTAAATCATAATCCATTTTTATTAACTTGAAATTTTTCTTTCCTGTGTTTTAAAAATTTTATGTTGTAACAGGCAATCAAAAGTTTGAACGGAGTTCTGAATTTTTTTCTGGGAAAAAAAAATTCAGATTTTAATTTATGTTAAAGGAAAGAATGGAGAACCTATCATCCACTAATCTGGATTAATATGCTTTTAACCGATGAATTTGGAGCTTTGGAGCATTAATGTGTTCACAGGATGTTTCAAAATCCATACTTGACAAGTTTGATGATTTATACACCTATTGTTATTGAATGTAATATTTTCCAAGAATAGGCTGAGCTAAAGTTTTGCCTTTGTTCAGTCTTTGCAGGATGCTCATAATAAAATTTCACCTTATTAAGAAATTCAAATGCAAGATCATTGAAGTGTCACAACTTTTATGACATTGTGCAATTAGTACAATTGGCTTTCCCTAACTGCATAGTCAGCTAGACTATTTTCTGCAAAATTTACAACTCTTATCAACAAAAGTTGAGTTTAAGTGGTCTTTACATGAGATGCCCAAGTACTTGTGTCTCTCTCATTATTATGAAAAAGAAGGCATGCATAAATTGGAAGTAGAAGCATAAAAGTAACGTCTCGATTTGTAGAACAGTGTATTTTTGCTGATGAATTTGGATTCATTCAGATTTTTCTTCAAACTATTCTCTAAAAAGAATGGCAAATCCATTATAGTTCAGTGTAGTGAGTGACTACAAAGCTATAAATGAAAACAGAATCATGGTGTGTTCCCTAAATGCCATAGGTGGATAATCATGTGTGCATATAAGAATTTATTAGAAAGGAAATTAAGAAACTTAATAAAAAGTGAACTTTATGCTGATGTAGTAAAACATTTTTTATTAATAATTAATAGATGCAAATGTTTTCCATTGTCTTAATATGCAAGAACCAATTGTAAAATAACAAGCCATGAAGATATTAAACCAAAACAGATTCAAAGTGTTAATTAAGAAGAAATCTCAAGGACATATTTAAGTAATCATTTAGAAGTTGGTTAATTTAATTCAAAGTACTGACCAAGAATAAAGCTTAATTAATTATTTAAGTAAAGATTTTAATATTCTTGCATTAAAAAGACCATTCCCTGACACATTCACTGCTTTTCACAGTAAAAATTGTAAAAACTACATAAACGTAAATGGAACTAAAAAGTGTAAAAATGTAAGAAATAAGGATAAATTTTAAGTATTCCTATCATTCTAAAATAAATTCATAAAAATATATGAGACTTTTAAAATCTGCATAATTATTATACACTAAAAAGGCCAGAAATGAAGTAAAGTTACATATTTGCTAAATTGAACCAGAGCAAAGTGGCAGAGTCGTTCAGCGTTCGTTGGAATGGAATGTGACTAGTGTTGTAATATTTAGGAGATATGCCAGGAAATGTAAATCCTTTTCTATTTTCTTATATTTGATATTTTTATAGTTATTTTATACAGTGCTTCTTATAATTTGGGCTATTTATTTTTTCATTATTACCAAACTGAATGTGATGTTTAAATTTTGTTATATAGAAGGTATTTCAGCAAATCAGTTACAAAGAGGTAGAGTACAGCTAGACAATGGAAAATAGCAATACATTGTCAGAAACGCTTTCTTGGCATGGTAGTGACAAAACAAAATAAGAAGGACACAAACAGTGTGACAAAGCATGTTTTATTATGTTTGGTACAGAAGAAACGAACAAGTAAAAATAAAAACAGACATCAATTGTCATTAAAGAAGGTGTTCGAAATCACCACCCCAGACCATGATGCGCTGGGAATTCAACTTGAGTTCGATCACGGCGAAAGGGCTTCCTATGTGGTTGGTTTTCATGATTTTCACCATGTATAAGGTGAATGCATGCCAGTTTTCTTTAAAAAGTCCTCCGTGAAGACATACTTACACTTGGACAGCTAGCCCTTGTGTGTTTTGGCATATTCACAAAACATTAATAGAGAGGGCTTGAATTTCTTCAAAGAAAAGTAATTTGGTAGAGAACTGATATATTATTTTTTGATATGTAATAAACTTATGCATTATAGGGTTCCTACTCACCTGAAAACTCCTGGTAGCTTGCAGAAAATCAAAGAAATGAAAAATGGTCTGGGAAAATCAGGAAAAATAATAGCATTAAAAAAAAAAAGCATAAATCAGTTCTCCTAAATGATAAACTTTCTTGTTTTAAATAGTACGTAAAAAATTACCCTTCTTTTAAAGAAGCATTTGCATAATCTTTATTCCGCTTGCAGAAAGTATTTTATCCACCTCATATCTCATGAAATTCTATCAACTCATAAATTTCTTCCCAACCCACTAGTGAGATATTATTTGTTTTAGAAGACTAGCACTTTTATTACTCTTGTCTTGTTAAAAAGTTATCAGTTGGGCGTAATAGTAATTTTCCATTAAAGCCATATACCATACATTTCAGTGCCATACTGGCACATTTTGGCCTCCAGTGTTGGGTTAGGTAGGTTATTTGAATATGGCAAACCACATGAAAGTTAATTTAGAAGTCAAACAACAAAAATCAACATTGTATTTTCAAATTTTCACAGGGCTAGTTTCAATGGTTTTACTGAACCAACATCCTCAGCTGCAAAAGCGCAAATGGATTGTGCTCCATTTGCACAATGGGGCATAATCCATTTGTGCTTTTGCAGCTGAGGATGTTAGTTCAGTAAAACCATTGAAACTAGCCCTGTGAAAATTTGAAAATACAACGTTGATTTTTGTTGTTTGACTTCTAAATTAATATTTGTTCGGCGTGTTAGTGTATCTTAATCACATCAAAGTTATCTGTTTAAGGGACAGAAATGCTTTTGTAAGACTTTCTAAGAGAAACTGGCTCATGTTCATGTTACAGATGGAGAAAACCAAGAAAATAAATTATGCAGCCATCCTATTTGCCAGGAATTGAATCTGCATTAAAATTCCAGTATTCAGTAGTCTTAACCACTTGTCCACTGTTGGAGTCCTAGTATCTAGATCAGTGGAATAACATGATTGATTTACTTGCAATATATTCCAGTCTAATAGCAGTAAAAGCCATTGCAGTATTAAAAAAGAGAAAACTGTGAAAACATTTAATGCATATTTAGAAAAGGCCAAAAAAATTTACGGCAACACTTTCTAATCTGATATGGCGACTTATTGTGAAATAAAACAACAGAGCATAAAATTGGGGTAGTCAGATTATTAAGAATAAAAGTGCACTACAGGATTTGATTTGATAAACTACATGCCAATATGGCATTGAAAATGCATGGTATTCCTTTAAACAGAAGAATACTTAAAAATTATTAACTAAACACTTTTTCTAGCTGAATTTACTTTTAAGTTTTTTTTTTTATGTTGAAAGAATAATATTTATTATAAATGATGTATTATAGTAATATATATATATATATATATATTTTTGCTGGATGAATTCGCCCCCCAGAGTTTATTTCTTTTAAAAATCTCTAAACTGTCTACTTTTTTTAAATGGTTTAGACACAAATTTACATACACATGTTTCATTTGCTTTGCAATAATATGCAAAATAAATTTTTATAATGTTCACAGTTAAAGTTTTGCATTTTGTCATGCACATATAAAATTATTCGTAGTTTCATTATGATAAATTGTTCTGTTTGGAGTTGTTTTGTATAGCACATGAGAATCAAGATTTGAAGAATGACACGTCGGAAAGATTATTTATAAACATTTTTCTGCTTATAGAGTAAGAAAGAGAAATAACTAAATTAAAAGAAAGATATAATAAGTTTCTTGGTGAAAAATATACTTGAAGTGGTCAGTATGGTCTTCAGGTATGAGCCTGACAAAATACAAGTAAAAAACAATTGCATCGTGTCACTTCCATGGAAACAGTTTTGAAGAAGTTCTGATTTTTCTTCAGACATGGGTTAGGTGCTGCTCTTGAACTTTCTTTGATGTTAAAATGTCCAGTATGTGAAATAAGCATAATCTTCAGACACAAATTTGATATTTCATAAATAGGATGCAGGTGATTAGCTTAAGTTATTCAAATATGGCAAAGCACACAACAGTTATCTGCATAAGGAGTAGGATGTTTTATCGAAGGACTCTCTAAGGGAAACTGAGTTGTATTCAAGTTACAAATGGAGAAATCTATGAGAACCAACCATGCAGCCAGCTTTTCACTTGGATCAAAAACTAATCAAACTCCCAGTATGCAACAGTCTTAACAATTCGGCCAGTGGTGGGACCAGGTTGTAGTTGAAGCATAAATTGCCTGCTGTTAAATTCCACCAAGAAGCCATTTTTTTTTTTTTTTTTTTTTTTTTTTGAGATTTGTTGACCTCAAAGCTGTTGGATATTCTCGTAAGAAGAATGAGAAATTAATATGAAGCTTATGATTCCATTATTGACAGTAATGTACAGATATTTTTCCAGTTTTATTTAATTGGAATTTTTATCTGTGGTGCACATGCAGTGTTTTAATAAATCATATTTTGTTAATTTTCAATATCCAATAAATTAATTCAATTAAAATGTTTTCTGTTCTTTTACTTGGAACATTTCATTATACAAGAATATCAATTTTCATATCATTCTGATGTATAATTTTTGGAAAATTCACATATGTATTAAATATATTTTTGATATGAATGCAGTTGTGAATAATTGATTATTTCAGGTTCCTCCAAAGCTTTAATCGTCCAAATTTAAAATATGAAGTTAGATTGAAAACCAAAAATGTAACTTCAGACATCATAGATCTCATCAAAACAAAGTTTAAGAACATGTGTGGAATAGTGTATTGTCTTTCAAGGTCTGCAACTTTTCAGTACTTGAAAATATTTCTTTTAATTCAACAAATATATTCTAACCTTAAAATTATAAGTAATTCATTAAATATTATAAAATTTATATTTGAACTAATTGTTTATTAATTAAATGAATTTTTTATGTTCTATATTATTTATCTAACCCATTTCAGAAATGACTGTGATACAGTCGCTAATGAATTGAACCACAGTGGAATCAATGCAGCATCCTATCATGCTGGCCTCAATAATCGAGATGAAGTACAGGAACTCTGGATAAATGACAGATTTAAAGTAATTTTTTTAATGTTGTATTAATATGATATGCCACCCTGGGGGTCTAATATTTAGAGGAGCCTGATTGTCTACCTCAAAACCAAGCCTGTGGGTTTGGCTTCCATTAAAACTTGGTTATATATGTGTTTCTTCCTCCCCTTATCGCAGGTGCAATATCAGTATATTATCTATGGTGCACATGCACTGTTTTTGATGATGAGATGTGACTGATAGGTTCAGCTATTACTAATAAATGTTGTCTATCAGTTTTCCAATCCTTATGCACACATATCCAGAATTTTAGAAAAAGCATTTAATAGTTTCCGTTTTTGATCTGATATTCTTTTAAAGACTGTGAAGGTAATAAAGAGAAGATTTAATCTTGCCTGTTATTATCTGAGAATTGTCTATTAAAATCGTAAATAAATTGAACAAAACTCTTGAGTTTGCCATGAGTTTAGTTTTCAACTTAAGGAATGTTCCCCACCCCACCCCACCCCATTAAATGAACCAGAAAATCTTGACTGTTACCTTTTGCTCATTTTACATTGCAACTTACAAAAGAAATAACAGTAACATCAGTTTTAAACAAGAGTAATAAAACTGTAAGGAGAGATTTTAAATTTTATTGAATATAATGATTTAATCATTAATTTTACATAAAATATAAAATTTTATCACTTAAATATAAAATATATTTTTGAAATGTTCGAAAACGTGTAGGGTAGGGAGAAAATCTTAACTTCATTGCATCAACAAACAGCAGACTATGCAAACAAAATGATACCAGTGAAACACTTTATATTTAGATGCATTAATATAAATATTATATCTGTTATTTTTCTGTGCATAAGTACTTATCTTACTAGAAGAATATAAAGCTTGAAACAAAAACAATAAGGTAAAAATATTACTGTAAATTTTAATTGTTAATTAACATTATTTTTTCCTTCTCCTGAGAGTTTCACTTGAACTGTTTGAATAATTGGTTAAAAAAGTGCAGAGTTAAAGAATTTGTAAATGCACTGCATAGGCTAAAATATTATCTAATATTTGTCTAGTATAAAAATATTTTCAATGGTAATTAATATTTTTCTATAAAATTTTCATTTTTTTAAAAAATGTCTTAAATGGTTTAAAAAAATGAAGTATTCTGTTCATAGGTATAAATAGCTTGATTGTAAAATATGAGGTTATTCAAAATGAGTAGTGACTATCATATTGAATTTATTTTTCAAAAACTGATATGACATGAAAGAATAACTCTCCAAGTTTCTGCAACATTTACACATGTTTGATATATACAATTTTTGACATGGCAGGTATCTACTAGATAGTCTAGTTTCTGCTATACCTGGCATAAATGGTGTTACCTATCTGCTGCTTTAACTGCCTTAATTCTCATGGAAATGTAGTACAAATGCCTTGTCCTTCTCATATCTCTAAAGGAGAAAATGCAAAGTGCTAGTTGGATGACATGAAGATTAAAACATCAGTCGAATATCAAATTGGTGTGGTCAGTCCTGTTTCCTGGAAGTTGCTCACTAAGGTAGTTGTATCTATGCCAGTGAGTAGAGTTCAGTCTTGCTGCAAAATGAAATTTGGTAAATCTTCTTCCAAATGAGAAAACTGCCATTTAGACAACAGTAGGTAAACCTTGTAATGGTTGATTCAACAAAATGAAATGCCCAAACAATATCTGATCAGTTGTAATGCAAAACACATTTGCATTCAAAGAATCAAATTAATGTTCTAGTGTGGCTTGCAGTTTTTTTGTACCACAAAATCTCAAATAATGCCAGTTTACCTTGTCACATACAGTAAATGTGGCTTCATAAGTGAACTAAGTTCTGTCAGAGAATTTAATCATTTTCAGCTATGCTTGCAAATTCATGGCAAAGCTCTCTATTTGGATTTATTGATAATTTTTAGCACCTGGGCATTGTAAAATTTGTAAACTGTAGAGATTAACTAACAAGCACCACACTGTTAGTTGCAGCACATTAAGTAGTCTGTTGGCATGATACTTTGACTTGCTGGAGTTTTGTAGAGGAGTCGCATCTTGTGCTCTTTCCGTTGCATAAGCAAACTGTCTACTTATACTGTTTCACTTATCTTGTAATGTTAAGATATTTATTTAGCAAATTCGGTCTGGAATTTTTCTGAACAGTGTTCCTTAGAATATTGAAGAACTGTATGAACTATTCACTGAGTTCTTGTAAGAAATCCAAAGAAGGGTTAAATTACACCTTATTTTAACTCAAAATGAATGAACAGATGGCCCCTTCTTGGGCTTACAGTGAGCCTACACTTGGGCTTTAACTCAGGATAGAAAATATTAAATTAATCTAATATTAACTAAAATAAACCAGCCGAAGATGCACAGAATTAACTAACAAAGTTAACCTTTATTTAAGATCACCGTGTATATCAGCAGACACATAACAATATGGCTGAAAGGCAGAACACACTATCCTACATTCTTCTACTGAAGTGACCTAAGCTTAAATACTCGTTTCTACCTTATTTACATCAAACGGAATCCTGAAAACTCATTCTAGCAGGGAAACGTAGGTGGGAATTGAGACAGTAAGCTAAAGGCTTGTTCCAAAATAAGAACAGCTATTAGAAAAATGAAGTAAACCCTAAAAAGTACTTTCATATTCTTCTATATTATATCGTTTTAAATATCTGTAAATCTACTGAACATTTTGAAAATGACAGGCTTTCAGTGTTGCCAAATGAAACTTAAAGACTTAACCTTTTTTCTTTGTATTTGTGAAATAAATTTATTGTAGTAGTGATGTTTTCTTTTGCATCATTCATTTTGAACTACCTGCACTTTAAGATTGTCCTTTCTCAAAAATTACAAATGTTTCAATTTAAGTTTATTTATAACTAAATGTTTAATCATAATGATATTTTAGGTCATCTGTGCTACAATAGCTTTTGGTATGGGAATTGACAAACCTGATGTAAGATTTGTGATTCATCATGCAATTCCAAAATCTATAGAAGGATATTATCAAGAATCTGGAAGAGCTGGTAGAGATGGTGAAACCTCATGGTGCATTTTATATTACTGTTATAAAGATATGCATCGAATAAAAAGAATGATATTGAGTAAGGAGAACTTTCTTTAAGTTCCACTGTAATATTTTCCTAATATGACAGAATCTTTATTATAAATCATTATCCCTTCAGTTTCTTTGAGAGCATCCACGGGAAAATGTTCCTGCATAGCTATTATCATCTAATCCTCACATGCATATAGGCGGATATAAGCAATATTGATCTTCAATTTGTTAAGCATAAAGTTTATTAGGAGTTTATTTATTATATTTTGAAGGAAGTAGACCAAAATGAAATGGTGAAAGTGAAAATGGAAAAATTATTAGCATTGGTTCAGAATTTAATGTAACCATATGCCGCTAATCTAAATCATATAATAAATAATAATTTAATTCAATTCGTTTGAAAGTAATCTTCATTTAAATAATTTATGTTTTCTAAACTAAAATCAAAGAACTTAAGATTATCTTTGTTTGATTGATGCTAATAAAAAAAATTTTTTTGGGAGGGGGGAGGGTGAAGAAAAGAGAGAAAAAAAGTGTGCAATGCAGAAAATGCTTAGCTCTTAAAAAGCATTCTAGTGATATAAATCAGTTGGTCCAAAACAAATGCAATTAAATAATGAGTAGCTTTGACATATAGGTGTCAAATTTATTTAATAACAGCATAAATAATCAAATTAATTAGTGCTGTGCATATCAGTAATACTTCAGTGGCTTTCAAGTTTGAAGAAAATTTTAAAATTTCTAATGATCTGAGTTTAATTAACTTCAGAATTATTTATGAAAATTTCTACTACTATTTCAAAATATCAAAATTGTTCCTTCATGAATAGCAAAAGTTGTAATGCCGGTTCTAAAATAAAGAAAGCAGCTAACAAAAATAATCATAATAGATGAAAAAAAAATTTCTACCAAATTAGTACAGTACCATCAGAGTTCTCAATGATCTGAAAATTTAAAGATTTTTTTTTTTCTTTTTTTCTTCAGAGTAGGTTAAGTAAATGAAAAAAAAAAAAAGGAGAGATTGATCCTCTTGCATTATAACAATTTTTTTTGTTTGAGTATTAAATTATGAGCTAATATTACCTCCTATAAAAAGAACGCAAACTAATTATTTTTTCCCTTCTACTGTCTGATACAATTTTATCGACCGAAAGCTTTCTTTTCAATCTGTTAGTAAGATGTTCTTTACTCATTGTTTTAGAAATGCAACAGTTAATTACTTTTCTCTTTAGAAGTGTAGCTGCATATTACTATAAATAACTATATAATTTAAACATTTTTTCCTAGTCCAATGTAACTCTAAATTCTTCATTTTAATTTGAAACACTGTAAGTAATATTTATTATGAATGACATAGTACTTTTCTATCGCAGAGAAGATGATTTTTCCAACCCTAATTCTTTAGAATTCTAGGTTTTTTTTTTTTTTAAAAAAAACTTTTCTGAATAGTTTAGATTTCCTGTAAATATTTCTTTCATTTATATTGCACTAACAAAAAATAAAAATAAAATTTTCATAATACTCTTAGGTATTGCTTTGTATTTTAAAGTAAATATATAAAATTATTCGTTTGATCATAATTAACTGATAACTGGCTCATTATGTCTGATCAGAGATGTTCTATTTAGTTGTGAGAAGTCTGAGAAATTAAAAGCTGAATTTCAGGGCTAAGGCTATATTTTATACTAAAAGACAAACCAAATCTATATAGATGAATAACTACAGGGTCGTTTTGTAGCAAAAGCTGAACGAAAGAAAGAATCAGAGGCAAACAAAAACCTCATCAACAAAGTAAAAAGATAGAGCAGGAGAAACATGATTTATAAACCTTCCAATTCTCTTTTTTTTTTTAAAATTATTGTTTAAAAAAAGAACTTTTTTTGTGGGGGGAGGCATAGCATTTCATAATATTTTACAAATGTTAAAAATATTGAATACATAAATTTATTTAATTCTTTAAAAAAAGAGATCTCTATCATTTAAAGAGCAATAAGACAAAAATTATTTATTTTTAGATACATTATAAAAATTTATTTGACTATTCAAAGATCTGTAGCTCTTATTAAAAACATTTACATTTCTCCCCCTTTGCAGAAGATGATGCTAATAGACATTCATGGAGTACACATTTTGATAATCTCTTTCGAATGGTTCACTATTGTGAAAATAAAACTGATTGTCGAAGAGTATGGATGCTTGGCTACTTTGGAGAAATTTTTGATAAGCAACTCTGTTTGAATAATCCAGCAACAGCTTGCGACAATTGCTATTCAAAGGTAATTTTAACTCTTTTTTTTTTTTTTTTTGTTGTTGTTGTTGTAAAAACAACTATTTTTTTGATTTAAATAAGTTTCATTTATGAATTTTTATATTACAATGAACATGCTAAACAAAATTATGTATTTGCTCACAGTTTTTATCTTTCAAGTAATTTACCCTTTTTATGGTACATTTTCCTGTAAAATTTTATAAATTATATCCGCTATACAAATTTTATTTTTTCACTTTTAGGATTGTATAGCATATAAAGAAAAACAGTAATTTTAATTTTTTTGTTGTTTTATTTGCTATGAACTGTTTATTAATATTTTCCATTCCTTCATGCCTATGAGTGCCAAGTAATTGGGGGCACTGAATACTGGTAGTTTGTCCTGGTTTAATTCCTTACCAAGAGTTATTTTTTAAATGCTTTTTCAAAATTTATCTCAGATTGATAGGTTTAAATAAGTATTTTTTTTCATGCATTTCATTATAACATTCTTTAATAAATATTTTAAAAAGTCCATTTCATTAGTTATGCATTTTAGATACTTATATTTTTTATGCTATATTAATGAGAATTTTTATTACACAGTAGCAGATTCTGAATTTTCTTCAATAAAAGTGTTCTGTATTTTTTCTATATTGTAACATGGTTTTACCTATGTGCAACATGAAGTTAAGCTACTGTGTAGAGAATCCACCACAAAGGTATCACTCCTAAAATGGACAGTCTTTGCATGCTTTTCCGTAATTGATTAATCAACTGCATTCAAGTAAAATGATTTATAGTTTCAAGGTCTTGAAAGTATTGAAACTTATTCCTTTTGGTTCCCTTAAATGCTTCCCTGAAATTTATTTTAAGGTAAAATTGATGGTTTTAAGTAGGTATTTAAACCCTCTATGCAGATCAGTTATTGATTAATGATTATGGGAAGATTTCTGTTTAAAAAGGTTATGCGGTAAGTTATGTATTTCAGATTCTAATGTCCCTTTACGTCTGTGGAATAGCAGATTCTTATCTGCAAAATAATAAAAATATTTTTAATCTTTAGTTTTAAATTACAGTTAACTTTGAGCATTATACCAAAAGTGATGCAGAAGTCAGCATAATCTTTTTATTAACTGATGTATGTTATTCAAATGTTAAAGTAACTTTGCCTCTTTAAGAAGGTACTACATATTTATCTTAGTCTCCATTATAAACAACATATTACAGCAATACATTGTAACATTTTACATAGACAATACATTTACACTGTTCTTGATTCCTTTCTGATGAAGAATTTTTAAATAAACTAATAACAAGTAAATTAAAAGAAAGAAAGCATAGTAACCTTTATTATTAAATTATTACTAGATCAAACTATATATATGAATTATCATAAAAATTATTAGTAGTTTCTTTAATGTAAAGTAGGTAGCTCTATGGCAAAAAAATCAAAAAGATCGTCATAGACTGTAAAATATTAAAATATGATTCACAAAGTAAATTTTTAATTTGGTTGTAGCTTTAATATTATTATAAAACATCATCATTATTATTATTTCTTTTTAGGAAGTTTATATACAGCATGATGTGACAGAAGAAGCAAAAGCCATTGTAAAATGCATTTCAAAATTAGTTGATAAGCGCAAGCGCCAGAATTATACTTTGCCTTATATTATTGATATTTTTAAAGGTAAATTTTTATTTTCTCTAATTTCAAAGTCTTTCTCTGTTCCTTCTTTACATTTTCAATTATAATGGATTAAAGTGGAAGTATTATATTTTTAACTTTGAATTGATAAATGAAACTTGGCATGCTATTCTTTATTTATATGTCATATTCATATTTTTGTAATTTGCTAATTATAGATCTCTGTCTGATATGAAATAATTTGTTATTTCTAAATTATCTTATACTAATGTAATTTCTTGTTTTTCTTTTGGTAAATATTTCCAAAAATGTATGCAATAATTGTGTTATTTATGGCAAAATCTTTGTTAGGTAAGTCAAAGATATGTTCTTAGGGCAGGCATAGGCTTTCCTAAAATAAATATATAAATAAATCTATATTTTTATTTTATATTTATGATCATGCAAAACTGAAAACTAACTTTATATGCCTATAAATTTTCCTCACCATGCTTAGGAGCAATCACCTAAGTTCATTTTATTGCTGGTACAAATGGTGTAAACTGGGTAATCAATTTAATAAATTTTTTGGGAGTTTTAAAAGTAAGTTCGAATGCCAAAATAGGCTCATAGCCCCCTCACCCCCTTACCACCCAAAACAAGTTCACTGCCCCTCAGCATCCTCTTACTGCCACCCACTATTGATAACCAATGATCTAGATCCTACTGCAGGTCTTCCTTTTCATCACTTTCCCTCTATTTTTGAGAAGGTTATCTTTTTAGTTGGAAATGCATCATCATATCTATAAATAGCCCCAAGCCATCTAATATGAGATGTCTTTACAGTTTTGACAATATCAGGTTCATTGTACTTCCTATAGGTTTCATGGTTACATAATATTCTCCGCAGTTAATTTTGCCTCACAGATCCACAATTTTAATGTCACTGCAGCTTGAAATCATTTTACCTAAATATTTAAATTATTTCTTCTTCTTCTTCTTCAATGGCCAGACAGCCCAGGATGGGCCCTTGCCTTCCTCAGAATCAAATTCCAAGCTCTTCTATTCTTAGCCATGGACATCCAATTAGTTATTTTTAAAATTCTTAAGTCTGTTTCCAAACAGTCGAGCCACTTAAGTTTAGGTCTCCCTCTATTTCGGGTGCCGAATGGTTTGGCTTTTTAGTTACACGATTTTCGTCCATTCTGCAGAAGTGTCCTGCCCATTTAATTCTCTGAATCCTTATATATTTTACTATGTCTAGTTCTTTAAAAAATTTTTAGAGTTCAAAGTTAGTTCTTCTTCTCCAGATATTGTTACATTTTATGCCACCAAAAATACTTACAGAGATGACACTCAAAGACAGAAATGATATATTTAGCTTTTTCTGCCATTGCCCGGGTCTCAGCAGAGTATGTAAGAATGGGTCTGATTAACCTTTTGTAAATTAGAATCTCCGTTTTTCTGCTAGTGAAGTTAGATTTCAAGTATTTTTTTAAACTGCAAAAACATCGTTTAGTATCTGTGATTCTACTACGAATCTCAGGCATTAAATCATTGAGAGTATAAACTTCTGATCCTAAATATTTAAATTTGCTAACAGTTTCAAACTTGTAATTCCCAATTTCAAAATAGGGGCTGTTGTTATTACCACATGTCATGTACTGAGTCTTATTTTGGTTGATTGCTAGATGCATTTTGCTGGCTGCAGCCTCTAGAGATGTAAAAGCCTCTTTAAGCGACTCGGGAGTGCGTGCGACTATGTCAATATCGTCAGCAAAAGCAAAAATCTGAACAGACTTGTTAAAGATAGTTCCATGAGCATTAATGTTGGAGTCTTTTATGATTTTTTGGAGGGCAAGGTTAAAAAGCAAGCAGGCCAATGCATCACCCTGTCTGAGCCCATTTGAAACGACCAAATTTATAGGTTTTTTCAGATATTGCAAATTCTCTCATAGCTTCAATTAAATATTTTCTGTTTACTGAGTCGTAGGCAGTCTTAAAATCAACAAAAAGGTGGTGCATTGCAATGCTATATTCATTAGTTTTTTT
The DNA here is from genome assembly GCA_000611955.2 of Stegodyphus mimosarum. Lineage (NCBI taxonomy): Eukaryota > Metazoa > Arthropoda > Arachnida > Araneae > Eresidae > Stegodyphus > Stegodyphus mimosarum. Next base: position 266,556 of record KK116259.1, on the reverse strand, counting down.
CCAAAATTTGCCTAATGTTAAAGATTTCTCCTGTTGTGGATCTTCCTTTGTGGAAACCACATTGATAATCACCTACAATATTTTCTGTATAAGTTACTAGTGTACTAAAAAGTATATTGGAAAATAATTTGTAAAAAGTACAAAGGAGACTGATTCTCCTGTAGTTAGTACATTCCAAAGTGTCTCTCTTTTTGTGTATGGGACAGATGGTGCTCAGTTTCCGGTCTTCTGGTAAAACTTCTCGGTTCCAAACTGATTCAATGAGGTGATGTATTTCCTCAATATTTTGACCTGCAGCACTTTTAATGAGCTCTGATATAATCGTGTCAGAGCCTAGGGCCTTGTTATTTTTCAGCTTTTTAATTCCTTCTCTCTAACTTCTACCAGAGATGGTGGCAGGGTACTATCAGTGTTTACAGAAGTAATTGGGTAGGTTGAAGACCCATCCTGCATTTGGTCATTCAACAAGTTACTAAAGTGCTCATTCCACCTGTGAAGTACCTCTTTTCTATCATTTAGGATGGTGTAGTTTTTGTCTCTACAGGCAGTAGTTCTAGGCTTAAAGTCTTTACAGCCAAGCTTAATTTCACAATAGAAAGCACGGCTTTCATTGTACCCCCTCAGATGTTCAACATCCTTAAATAGGTCATCGTGAAAAAGTCTTTTATTAAGCCAATTCTCCAGTTTTCTAGACCTCTTATATTCCTCAACAGAGCATCTTGAATGTCACTTTTGGACAATATTTTTATAAGCAGCTCTTTTTGCCTGTGTTACAAGGAACCATTCATTATGAAACCAATCCCTTGATTTGGGTTTTTCCATATGTCCCAGTCTGTTGTCAGCTGAGCGGATGATCGAGTCTTTGAGCAAACTCCACTTATTTTCCACAATTTCCAATTCGACCATGTTTTTAGATCTTAGTTCTCCCTTGAGTGAGGACTAGAAATTTCATTCAGTTGCCTCATTTTTCATCTTTTCACAATCAAACTTTTTTTTCCTCTCACCCTGTATCATTCGAGTGTTTGAAATTTTGGCATCAGTTTGATTCCAGGTTTCTCCATCAGGTGAGCAAGTCATCCTATGTATTCTCTTGTGGCTGAACACAGTGCTTGAAATTATCATGTTGTGTTCAGCAGCAAAAAGTACTAGTCATTATCCATTGTACTATCATGTAAGCCATGCTTTCCGATTGTTGGTCTAAATTCATTCTCTTTACCCAATTTAGCATTCATATCTCCCATAACAATTTTGATGTCATGCTTAGAACAAGATCCGTATAACATAGAAAGTTCCTCATAAAAAATTTCCTCCTCTTCTTTGTCCTCTGTAGGTGCATGCCCATTGATAATACTATAATTAACAAACTTTCGCCTTAGCCGAATCTTGCAAAGTCAGGGTTATTTAGGAACAAAATCAATCACTAAGTGTTTTAAACTTTTGTTCCATAAGAAACCAGTACTAAAAACATGTTTTTTTACATCACAGCTATAGTAAACTGTGTGGTTTCTTTTATCAATGGTGCCTTCCCCAAGCCATCAAATTTCCTGAATGGCAAGTAGATCCATATTATGTTTGTCAAATTCTTCAATAAGAAATTGCAGTCCCCTACTGTAGTACAGTGTTCGAACATTCCAGGTTCCAAAGCGAAGGGTCCTTAGGCCATTTCCAAGTCATTTTCCAGTAGAAGCAGTCCGGCTAATTCTCTCCTTGGATTTCTTAATGGTTAGATTTTTTACCGGGCGGGGTAGTTAGCCCCTTGCCCAACCACCAACCTGGAGATCCAGTGCCCTGATATAATACCCAGGGCAGGGTGCCCAGCTATACCCCTGGATGCTGGGTATCCATTTTAGTCACCTTTTGTGACGTGCATGAGCTACATTGGGACTATTCTTTCACACCTGGTCTCCACATGGGTGATTTAAATTGTTTAACAGTCTCAAAAGTATAATTGTTGATCTTTAAAGGGGTTAGGTCCATGATTTTATTTGTTACCGTCATAAATTTTGTCTTATCGTCATTGATGATTAGACCCATCTTCCCTGTTGCATATTTAAGCAAAACGATGCCTCAACAACAGTCTGTTTAAATTCTCCAATGATATCACTGTCTTTGGCAAAAACTAACAGTTAAATTGTTCTTTGTAGAATAATTCCACTTGTGTTTAGTTGAAAGTCTCACACAGAATTTAATTAATTACAAATTCCAATTTTTGATTTACACAAAAGTATACCTTTACAATCTAAATTTTCTTCTCATTTCTTAGGAGATAATCTAATCGTATATATATACTCTGTCTCTTTCAGTACTCTCTCTCAATTTTCTCTACTCCGTCATATATATATATATATATATATATACACTTTGTGTGTATAATAATTATTACACACATATGATTGGTGTGTACATTGCATTGCATTAATGGTATGTATGTGCATATAATAATTCTGTAGATAGTCTCTATTAATTGTAATAAATTTAGGATACATGGATGAGACACAAGTATTATTTTCTAGTCATGGTCAGAGGTTTATAGATATGGTTGGTATAATGCTGGAATGTGTAGTAGAAAAAGAAACTTGCAGGTGTTAGTTGTAGATAAAGAGACACATTTTATTTCTTGACACTTAATTTTTGCAGACTACGTTATTTTTGAGTGCAGGAAGCATGCATCCCACAATTTTGTATTTTTTACCTATCTTTAAATAATAAGCAAAGCAGAGTGACAACATTACGTGGCTAGCACCAAGCAAGGTGAAGCGGGGGGAAAAAGCCTGTGTATTAGTAATAGTGGTATTTATAAACTTGATTTCTTTGTTAAAATTCTGGAATTGCGATTGGGTATGAGCTGTCATAATGCAGGAGGATTACATAAGTAAGCATGAAATGGAAAGTGGCAGTCCAGAGAAATTATTATGCAAGTTACAGTTAATAATTTTGAATTCCATATTTTATCTTATATATATATATATATATATACATACACTATGTATATATATATATATTTATATATATATACACTCAAATGCATGAGTCTTTTACTGCTAAAGTATAAAATCTGTTATTTTGTGTTATTTAACCAAGTATTTCATAGATTAACAGAATGTAGTAATGTAGTTCATAGCACTGAACTACTTGTTGGAAATATGCCAAAAAAGTTCCATTACCTTTTAGGGGAGGAAATATTTATCTTTCTGTGTTAAAAGTGAGTTTAATTTTTATTCCCAGCTTTCTGGAGATTTTTTATTAAAACTTTTATTGTTACTTCTTTAGACAAAGGAGGCTTTAGGGAATTTTTCCACTGATCACTCGATTTGCTGTGTGCTTCATCTTTAGTGACTGTTCTTGATTCACACTTAATAGAATGTCTGCAAATGTTGCAGAGAAGCTCATTTATAAACTGTTCACATCATTTCTAGAAATTATTTGTCTGACGCGTTTATATTTGGGAGGCATCTTTCATTTCAAGAGAACATGTCTGTGTAAAACCTTAAATTAAGCAAAAAAGCAACCTTAGTTTACCATAGATGATGTTTTCAGGAAATTTTTTTTTCGAGGGGAAGAGAATAAAAAATTCTGCAGATTTCCCCCCCTTCCCTGTAGAATAAAGACTTGTGCCTGATCACCCTCAAAACTGATAGTTATTCAAAATTTGTGTCAAGCTAAGGTTGCTTTTTACTTCCTTATACAAAGTAAAAAGGGAGTATTGTAATTGCGAAAAATTTCAGGTATCATATTTCAAGGAAAATATCCATTTTGACTGTTATCAAATGCAATTTAACAATGTTTTTGTATGATATCTATAGGTAAGGACAGAATAAAACACGGTTTTCCTAAAAAAAAAATATAAACTGATTTAAAATGAATTATGAAGAGATTTTTTTGTGGCATCTGTACGTACGTATGTATGTATGTATTTCGCATAACTCAAAAACGAGTAGAATTAGAAGGTTGAAATTTTGTATATAGGATACTATAACATGTAGATGTGCACTTTCTATTTTGGTTGCAATCGGTTGCACCAAAAGTATATAAATATATGTATATATATATATATCCCCTCTGTTACTCGGCTCAGTGAGCACAGTTTGTTTATTCTTATATGTTTGTAAATTGTGCATTTTTTGCTTTAAAAATTATTGAATTATGTTGTTCTTATCTTCCGGTTAAGATTTTTATGCCTTTAGTTAACCTGCGTATAATAATTGTGAAATTATCAACAATTTTAAAGTTTTTTTAAGTGTTGCTAAGCCTAAATTTTGTTTACATGTGAAACTTAGCAGAATAGTGGATTTGTCGCCAATCTAGAGAAGCTAAGCACCGTCAAACAAAGTAACTTTGTTGTTTTGTAACAACAGAGTAACGTCTTCTTTCATTATTGCGAATTAAATTATGCTTAATTCATTCTAGAATTATCATTTAAGTTATTAGCTTGTTTTTGTGTAGAAACTGTAATTTTAATTGTAATTTTTTTTAATTGTTTTAATTGTACTTGGTGTTTTATGTTTTTCTGTAACTTCCAATTTTTAATGAAAATATTTTGAATTTTTCTGTATTTTTGCATTGTTGCGAAGTGAGAAATGAATTAATTAGAAATGCATGCACATTAAATGAACGGCGCTGAATTATCTGTGAAAAACTGTTTCTTTTTTTATTTGTTTAATTTCTTTTATTCATCGTGGTAGATTTATTATAGTATTTGAATAGAACTTGTGGTAATTCTTCAGATGATGCAATTTTTGTGCACTCTGAGTTATAAAATGAATGAAATGTAATGCTGCTAAGTGAACATAGCACCGAAGTTTCGCTATGGTAAATAGTGAACTTTAAAGAGTGCATTTATTCTATTGTGGTTTATGCTCTATCGACAAAGTAAATTTAATTCAAAATTCGTTAACTGTTAATTCAATATGTTTAAATGAAATGCAGGAAAATTGCATATAATTTACTATTCCATACAAGTACACGTCAGATTTTTTACTTAATTTTAAACAGTGACTGAAATTTAAACTAAGCTGTCTGGTGACTTAACCCCTTATTTGGTGGCATTTCTATTAAATCTTATTTTGACCAAGTTAGGAACTTTATTTCAGTTTTAAAAAATCATTCTGTAATAGTTGGATCATATTAACAGAATTGTTGATTACGATAAGTGAAGTATTCATGTTTTCATATATAAATGGAGAAAACCTGCAATTCGATAACATATCTGAATGACAGCTTAATTGCTGTCACATTCAGGACCATCTACCATATCTTTTGATTATTCAGAATTAACCATATTTTTTAAAATCAACTTGAGATTTAGTGTCAAAAGAATTTTCTTATGCCAAAGGGCTCTACTTGGCATATGGTTTGTTCCAAATTGAATATGGGATGGATTTTAAGCATATTTAATTTATTTTGCATTATTTCCATTACTGTTGCTGATATCAGTACACAACTGGATTAGGTTTTGTATTTCTTTTTACTTCGTATTTATTCATATAAATATATTTCCATTCAGATAAAATATTTTAGTATAAACTGATTCTTTGTCAAATGTGTAATTTTGTATTAATTCTTTTTAGGTGCAAAAACTCAAAAAATATTGGCAGCAAATCATGATTCATTAGAACTACATGGTCTGGGCCATCATATGCATCGATCTGATGCAGAGCGACTCTTGAGGAAACTTGTGCTAGATCAGATATTATATGAAGATTTAGTCATAAATAAAATGGATCTGCCTGTAAATTATGTTTATTTAGGAAAGAAAGCTAAAGATCTAATTGCTGGAAAAATTAAGGTAAAATTGTTTTCAGTTTTAATTGTACTTTGTTTTGATTATACATGCTATTTCACTACAAGATCCTAGAAAATGCAAAAATCTTAATTTATTGAGAATTCAGAAATATGAAATATATGATATAAAGAACCTCTTGAGAAAGAAGAGAAGTCAACTGAACAGTGAATAATAATGTAGTTTTGTGAAGATGCTGTTAATGACTTGCAATATTCTTGTGATTTTTTATTTTAGCTATAGCTGCCGTTTGCTATGAATATATGAATGGCTTCTATCACATACAGAGTGGATGTGCAATTACTAACAGACAGCCCACTCACTGCCCCAGTTTTCCTTAGTGAGGGAAAGTAGTCTAGAAGAATGGATTCACCATAACAGAGCATGCATTCATTGTTGTTATTCATTGTTCATCAAATTACTGGCAGAGAGGCTTGTCTAAGCAGTATTAAACAGCATTTTTGGGGATTTTGAGGTGAGAAAATAGGCAGTTGCAAGTTTGGTGAAAACTAGGGAGGACAGGAAATACTTGGGGATGTCTAGGCAGTTGGCAAACCCCAGTGTCAGAGGAAACAGGCAGAGTCAAAACAACCAAAGAAACCAGTACGCAGACTTATTGAATTGTACTGAATCGTCTTACTCAATCTATCAAAGAATGGCACTGGAGGCATGATTGTAGGTTTACCAGTATTCTAATGGAAACTCTTGAAGCACTAAAAAGAGTGTCATATTATAGTTCCAGAATGTGCTTAGTGAATGTAGTAAATTGCTAGACATTCTATGGTTGATATAACAAGGTTTTGCCTAGTGGGTGCATCAATAATTGCACAATTATGCCTACTTTTTTACATGATACTATAAACATTATCAACTGCCTGCAAATTTTCACTGAATTTATGGACCATCTTAATGATTATAAGATGTAACTTGGCTGCTTTAACATAGCAATGTTATTTTACCTGTTATGAAAGCATGGCTGAAATTAAAAGGATTTTTAGTGATAAATAAATTTCAAAATAAGTTATGGCTACCAATATCTTTTGACCTTCCTGCTGTGAGATGCCTTAAAAAGGAAAAGTTTTACAATAAGCTTTACACTATATTGGGTCTAGAAATGATTCAGTATAAAGTTGCTGCAATCAACAAGGATATCTTGCAAGCAATATTTGCAAATATCCAGACCAAGTTCAAATCTACCTGTGGTGGAAAATGTTTTCTCAATTATCATTGATTAAGATAAATATTCATGTACTAAACAAAATGAATGGCTTCTGAGATATTTGCATTTTTCTGGATCTTATAACTAAACTATATATTATATATTATTATAGCTTATCTTTTTTTTAACTAACGGCTGTTCTATATATAAAACTTTGTTACAACTTACAGTAATATTGAAAAAGTTTTCTTATCCCACCATGTTTGTCAGAGTGCTTTTTTTCTTGAAAACTTCACACTGAAAGTTAAATTTCAAACAGTAATCTGTTCTGTTTCATTTTGACCATGCTGATGAAATCAATTTACTGCATGTAATCATTGGTTAGCCAGAAATATAAAATAAAAGCCATTGTATAGTTATGAAGTTTCATATACCACGTGTTAAAGTAGTTCAGGTGAGATATTCAAAAAGAGCAGATGAATGTTATTCAGAAACAATTATAATTTGGAATTGCTACTATATATTAGTGTAACAGCTTGCGAAAAAGGTAGCATAATACTACTAATTTCTAGACGGAAAAATTCTCATGGCCATAATGAATAAAATACCAATTAAACTGTGCTCTGTTGTTTCCTCTGTGTAATCTTTGTTAATGAAGATCAATTTTTACACTAGAGAACACTGTTGAGCTTGTTATTTGATTCCCTGACCTTTTTGTAAGTTTGACTCGCTTTTTTTAATTTTTTTTTTTTTTTTTTTGTTT
>KK116259.1:227379-257848 GCA_000611955.2 Stegodyphus mimosarum | reverse complement strand
TTGAAAAAATATCCAAATTTGCCACTTGCCTCAACTATCTGATACGTGGTAAATTTTTCCCTTTTATTTCAAATTATATAAATATCTTATTTGCACAAAATTGTAAAATTATTAAGAAAAGCAAAGCAAATGGTCTAATCATTAATTATATTAACTGTTGGTGAATACAAACAGTAAGTAATGTTCAACATTCACAGGTGGGGAATCTGGATAATGCATCAGACAGATTTCTTCCAGGGCAATGTTCTATTTCTCTCTCTCTATATATATATATTTGCAAAGCTATGGCCCATTATTGTAGTTTGGACGACTGTGAAGCATTTTTCACTATAAATGCTAGTGGATTGTGAGCGGTCATGATTTTCACAGATGAACCAAATATCCATGGTTCAAACTTTTTCAGTGTCCATACTATAGTGTAAGCTTCATGCTCTTTAGTTGACTGTTGAAGTTTCGATGGTTTCTTACTCGCGTAACACACGAAAAATTGTTTCTCTCCCCTTTGCTGTGATAAACATGCACCTACTACAATTTGAGATGCATCAGAATGAATGACAAACAGATCCTGCAGTGTTGGGGTGACCAGTTCTATTGATATCGCTAATTGCTGCTTTAGTTGTTGAAATGTTGACTCATTCAACTTTCCATTCAAGTATTTCCAGTTGTTTATTTTTCGTGAGTTGAGTGAGTGAGCGATCTTTGCATACCCTGGGATGTAATCGCGATAATAATTACATAATCCTAACAGGCTTCGTTTTTGGTGTTTTCAGTTTCTTGATTGCCTCTATTTTCTCGGGAACTGGTTGCTGTTTCCCTCATCCAATAATGTGTCCTAAATATTTAATTTGTGGTTTTCCAAAAGAACATTTCTTCGAATTGATAGCAAATCCAAGTGAGTGTAGTTTGATGAAAACTTTATACAAATCTTGGAGATGAGTGTCAAAATCAGTGGTAAACATAACTGGGTTGTCAATATAGGCTCTTGAAAATTGCTGAAATTCTTTCAATATGTTGCTCATTACTCTCTGAAAAGTTGCTGCTACGTTCCGTAGGCCAAAAGGTAACGCTTTAAACTGATATTGACCTAGATGAGTTTTGAAGGATGTGTATTCTTTATTCTGTTCTTCCATCGGTATAGCCCAATATCCATTCAGTAAATCCAATGTTGTTATGACATTTGCTTATCCTATACTGCACAGCAAATCAATGGCATTTTGCATAGGAAAATCATCTGGCTTTGTCACTGCATTCAATGGTTGATTGTCTAAACACAATCTAATATTTCCATCTTTCTTGCTTAGAAAAACTACTGGGTGAGCTATTTCTGCATTACTTTCTTCTATTTACCCTGATTTCAATAATTCTTCTACTTCTTCATCAACTTTGGTTTTCAATGCTTCAGGAATCCTATAGATATAAGGTTTCTTCGTCTCCATATTGGGTATCAATCTGATTTTATGAGCTTCAACTTTGGTTACTTTCAGCCTTGCTGTGAATAGTGCTCTGTGTTGATTGATAAAAGTGGTTAATTTTCTTCTTTGCTGGCAATTTAAATTTTCTAAATTCAGATTTGCGTCTATTTTTAAATCTTCAAGGAGGTTTGAAAGACCTAGTTTGAAATTTTTGAATTTTATTTGAATGCACATGCTTGATCTTTCCGTCGAGTAGTTTTACTTTATAGGAATGAGATGGACAATGATTTACGATTTCTCCTGATCCAGTCCAACATGCATAGAGTTTATTATTTGAATATAGGATGAGTAAATAGACTTGTTTCCCGATTTTGAAATTGTTTGGTAGTGATCTTTGGTTAAAATATTTTTGTTGTTTCTCACTTGCAATTAAACTGGCTTCATCCAACCTTATTTTTAAATGCTGTTAGTAATCTACTGCTGATACTTTTAGATTAGGTGATATAGGTATTTCTCCTGACCTTGAAAATTTCAGTACTGCTAAAGGACCTCTTAGTTGTCTTCCGTACATCAGCTGAAATGGTAAGACTCTGGCACTGCATTTTGGTATTTCCCGATAAGGAAAGAGCAAGTATGGGATGTGCTTATTCCAATTCGAAAGATCAGTCTTGATGACATGATGTAACATTTGCTTGATAGACTTGTTCTATCTTTCAGCCAATCCATTTGAAGCACTGTAAGCAGGTGTAGAAAACCTAGGGTAAGTACGTAGTCTTTTCTGAAATTCTTTAGTTAATTTTGAAACAAAGTTACTTCCATTGTCACTAGTTATTTTATGATGGATTCCTGTTTTCATAAAAATCTCCAAAAGTGTGTTGCAAGTGGCTTTTGCTGTCAAGCTTTTCAGTGGAATTGCTTCCGGCCATTGGGAATGTTGATCTACCAGGCACAACATGTATTTAGGTTTTCTAGCAGAAGGAGGTTCAATAGGCTCAATTACATCAATGTTCACTACTTCAAAAGGTAATTCTGGTTTTCTGACAGGTGTGATGGGAATCTTGTCTGATCTCTTTTCTAGACTCTTTAACTGAAAATTTTTGCATGTTTTACAAAAGGTTTCAACATCCTGTGCTAATCCAGACCCCCCCCCCCAAAAAAAAGGAATATTGGATTCTCTCCTTTGTTTTCCTTATTCCAAGATGTGCTCTGAAAATGCAACTGTGTGCTAATTCTAACACTTGTGTTCTTCTACTAAGAGGAAGCACTAAGTGAAAAACAGTCTGTCCTAATATTTTTTCTTGATGATGTAAAAGATGATCAATAAATAAATATTCCCCTTCTTTTCTACAGATAATTTCCATGCCTCTCTCAGCAGTGGATAGGTTGACTGCTTTTTTCGCATGTTTTTGGCAGATGAAAAGTCTGTGTTTATGTGAGCATGCCTCTTCAATTTTCGCCTAGAAAAATATTGGCAAGAGGGGATTTTACTTTTCCGTTCGTCTGCGCTCCGGTGAATAGACTTTAAGGGTTTTCGCCTCCGGAATTATTTCTTCCTGAAATGTCAATGTTTGATTTTTCTCCAGAAGGCTTAATCAACAGTTCACGTATTTCTGGAGTTATTAAACGAGGCACATTTAGTTTATCGGTCACTGCAATTTATATATCCGCAAAATTAATTCCATGATTCTTATAATAAATAGGCACATGGCAAACTTTTCCTTCAATCAGTTGTCCAAAAGCATGGGTAGCAAGATTTTACTTTCTTCTAAACTGTCTTCTAAATCTCAAATGTACAATGAATGTATGATTGTTATCTGCATTCCAGAGTCCATAATAGTTTCAATTTTCTTAGAGTTAGTAAAAACATCTACTTTTTGCAATGGCTGGACAATACATTCTTTGAATTCAGGTCATAGATGGGATGAGTTTATTTTAGCTACTACGGCATCCCTTGCAATGTGTTGATAGCTTCCACAAATATAGCATTCTTTTCTTCTTGCGGTAAATCCTTCTTGTTTTGTATATTCTCTTCTCATGTGTGGGAGAATACATTTATCTTGTGAACATGTAGTATCAAGGAATTTCGACGATCGTTTAATTTCATTTCGGACTTTGTCGAAAGATTTTCCTTTCGCTGTGAAATAGATACTGCATTTTTTAGCTAATTCTTGCGGGTTCAACCATTTATTTCCTTGATGTATTGCGATATGTGCAGCTCTTTCTTTATTTAAAGCTTGAAATAATATATCCGAAATAATTAACTCCTTGAGTATTTCAAAATCTTTTACTGCTCTTGATTTACAGTAATAGTCCCATGTAGCTGTTAGTCATGAAGCAAACTGGATATGCATTTCCCAGAATAACGTTTAGTTCTTCTAAATTCTTCTAAGCAGGCTTGAGGAGTAGGTTGATTTTCTTTCAGAATCAGAGTTTTCACTTTCATAATCTTGCAGATCTTAATCTTTATACATTGCCTTCCAAAAGTTAAGGAACAGCATGGTTTTTGTGTCTGATTTGAAAATGAAGCAACATAGAAACGAGAAGTTTACAGGACATGTTCATAAACAGTCTTTAATAAATGCAACATAGAATGTTTCTGAAATTCAACACAAACATGCATTACAACAAAAAATTGCACTCTTGGAAGAGAAATCCAGTCTTGGAGAAACAGTATATCACAGTTTTTTGAGGAAAAATGGGGTGGTAACATTACAAAAAATGGGTTCTAATGAGGAATGTGCCCACCCCTAGCTGCAATACATTGGCAACAGTGATGTTCCATGCTGTCAATTAAGTTGTTGATCAATGAAATGGGAAGCAATAAACAGACACAGAGCGACCCTTGTTCAAGCTCATCTAATGACCTTGAAGGAGGACTTAAAGCACCAATCTGTCTCCCAAGGTAGCCTTAAAGATGCCGTATCAGATTCGGATCTGGGCATTCCATCTGCGCCATACTGTGACCCTCAAGTTATTCTTCATGAACCCAAGCTCAGTGTGGTTGTGCATTGTCATCCATCCGAAGAAATCCAGGACCAATAGCAGTGGCATATGGCAAACATGTTGATCAAGGATCTTGTCTTAATATCTCACACCTATCAAAATTCCTCTATAGAATACATGCTGGTCAGTGTGACCACTAAGAGAGATCTCAGCCCAAACCATTATTCCACCACCTCTCTGTGTCTTTCCACAATGTGGGATTGTTTGTATCTAGTGTATCATTTCTTCAGTGTTTCTCTGAATCAGTCTCCAGTGTGAACCTGGAATCGTCTGTGAAGACAACAGATGCCTTTTGTTGACTGGTCCAGGAGACATGTTCTCTTGCCCAACATAAATGGGCACCTCTGTGTCCTCGGGTCAAGGGGACACAAACAACTGTAAATCTTCACACAAACAACTCAAATCGTCTTGCATACAGGCCTGTATTGTGCAGGTATCTGTGCACTGTAGTAGCTGAGATTCTTATTCCTGTTGCCACTAAATGATCTGCCATGAGCTGAGGCACAGTAAGTAATGTTACTCCTCCTTCGGACCGAAAGAGCTAAATAACCATCTCCCTCAGGTGTTGTAACTCTAGGTCTGCCTGGAACATGTCTTCTAGACAAAGAATCCTCAGATTCAAATTGATTCCACAGTCAATGGACCACACTGCGAGAGACATTGAGATATCTAGCAGCATCAGCGTGTGACATCTCCATTTCCATCCATCCAATCCCTTTCCACATCAACAAATCAGGCAAACGACTTCTCCTGGGCATTGATAGACTCTCCTGGATGTTATCCACAAAACTGTAATAACAACTGAAGATCAACACTCGTGAACAAAAATTACAATTTTTGTATTTTTTCTCCAACTCCTAAACTTCATTACTGTCATACATATGAAGTATGAATTTAAATGTGACTAACATTTTTGTAATGCTGAGTTTTGAAAAACATGCTGTACCTTAACTTTTGGAAGGCAGTGTATAAACAAGGACGTTTGAAGTTTTTCTGCAATTAGTTTCAATAATATTTCCGATTTGAATTCTTCTAGAACTTTCTTGTGCTTAAATGCTCTCTCTATAGAATCAAAAAGTATATTCCATGCCTCTGCTCTCTTCGGTACTCATATAGTCAGTGTTTCTATTCCTTTGATCAGCTTGTGGATGGAAATTTCGGTTTCTCATCCTGTGTTTTGGATTGAAGGTGTTGGACTTCTACTTCCTTCATTTTGAGTTGCTCGAATCGTCATTAATTCTATTTTCTGTTCTTAATCTCTCTTCTTTCATTTTTATTCTTTTGATTTTTTCTGGTCTTCTATTCTCATTTCCCATTTCTTCCTTTCTTTTTCTGTTCTCCACTGTAGTAATTAGAATTTCTTTCACAAAATCAGCATCTTCGGATGTATTCTCTGCTATTCTGGAGTTTGTCTTCAGGAGAAGAGGCGAAATGCGCCAAGCACGTTTTGTCGATCACCAAACAGTCACCAGATACTGCAAGTCTTCAGTTAGAATTTACTGGTCATTGAATTCTTATCTGTGTTAACTTAAGCGTAAAATATCTTAGCTTTTGGACATGAATTTTTTGATAGGCATAAATGCAGAGGTGTATGCTAACAAAAAACAACACTCTGTTGGCTCACAGGCAAAATAAAACCATAATTAGGAAGTAGTAATTGGAAATATCCTTTTTATAAATACAACGCTTTATTGCCTGTGCTTTTGTACCTGACAGAGGAAGTTAGAGGTGTAATTATATATATTGTCATTTTCAGAATGCCGTTTTAAAGAAAAAACCGAATCTTGTATTTTAAATTTTATCTAACATGCTTCTGCAATTGACAGCAGTATAATTCATAGCCATACTCATCTGCTGTTGGTTATAGCTCTACATCTTTTAAGTAGTCTAAATTTGTCTCCACTCTTTTGTTGTTATTGTTGCCATATCTATAATAAAACATATTCAGATAGGGCCATGGATGAAGATGACAGCTCTGGCAGTCTGCAAAATGTTATCATCATAGAGGTCCGGTCTTTTAAACAAGACCGCAATTTTTAACAATTCAGCAAGGATGGCTGGACAATCAGTAATGTGTGCAATTGTCAGTTCTCTGAGCAGTTATCACAGAGACTGATCACAGAAAGGAGTGCCATAGCCCAAAGGTTTGGACTTCTGTTTCTTGGTCAGTGGAAGGTATTTTATTTCAGTTGTACCATCGAGACAATCTCCTATCGACCACCTTGGGATGCATTGTGTAGGGGTTACAGGCTTCCCTGAGAGTCCACTCTTTTGTGTTGTTTTTTTTAACATGGGATGTCATTAATATATTCTCCAAGATGGCAAATCATTCCTCTGAAAACAATACTTTCTCATCATATTTATGAAATAAGTTAGATGAGGAATTAAAATACTGGAAATGTTAGACACTCTAAAGACCAAGCTGTTTAACATATTACTGTTATTCAACCTGAGGATATTATTGTATAACTGTCAGTTTTAAAGTAGTTCAAACTTACATCATTTGTTGAATTCTCAAGCAGTTCTATCCCCCCATAGAGGAAGGGTTGTTGTAGGATGCAATTCATTGTGATGTTTTCTTTATGGACTGATGCTCCTTGTTTGTTTCCTTCAAAATCAGGGTTCTCCATAAAAGTCCTTAGGTTCTTTGGAATCGACTTTTTGGTCCTTAAAAGTCCTTAATTTCGGCAAAAATGGGCAGGTCCTTAATTTTAATCATCTGAAATTTCTGTCTGTTTTTATGACTGCCATTTTGAGCGAGAATTAGCATTTTTGAGAAATATTTTTATCAATTCACTGATAAATATGGTTATTTTTTGAATGGGTTAATAAGTTCATGGGTTATAATTTGTTCCTATTTCTAATGTAAATGGTAAGATACTTGAGTTTCTGAGCAAGAAATGAAACATAAGCATTTCAAAATTATTTCATTTTTTCTAATGAAGAGCTCTTAAATAGCTTTTCACTTTTGGGGGTGTGAATTCTTTTAGTAAACGGTTCTAAATTTGGCAACTTATCAGCATTTTGATGATTTTAAGATCAGTTTTTATAGAAAATTTTTAATTCTAAGATCTGTGAATTTTTTAAATATTGTAACGTTGATAAATTTCTATAAAATAATGGTAGTATATTGAAATTATATTTAAAAAATAACATTAAAATAAATCATTTTGGTTTTTTGTCATCTTATAAAGTTCCATTGTGTCCACATATTATACAATATTTAAGCAAGGTATATTGCTATAAAGCACAATTTACAAAACAGTTCTTAGCAAAAGCAAAATAGCTATGTAATTAATTAAAAATGTCTTCTTTTTAATTTTTTCATGGTAAGAGATTTTCCCATGTAATTGTCTCAGAATATTCAGAATTCTCAGAATATGCATCAGTTTTCTCTATAAAATTAATTTTGCACCTTCCCCCCCCCCTTTTTTCAAAATATTTTTGGCTTTTCGCTATTACAGAATTTTGTAGGGGTAATTTTTCTTTAGGATTTTAGACATGTGGCTTGGAAAGCTTAGAAGGATTTGAAAGCAAGATTTACGATTCTAGAAGATTCCAGAAAATTGTGTCAGTGGTATTAACATGTAATGGTTGTATTTTACAGAAAGTTTTCAATGAATTTCTTACTGTTGAATGTTTGGAAGAACAATGAAAACATAATACACTCTTAAACAAGAAAAAAAAAATACACATTACAACGCCGAAGAAGATATAAAGCAAATTGGACACAAATTGATATGCGGTTTCTACGGAAAATGCAAAATTTTACATTTTGGCTGGCTGCCAATAAATGAATGTTTGTTATTACAGCGCATCTGAGCTGCACAAATGGCAAGATATTCAAGAAGAGAAATTATGATTCCAGCTCATAAATTCTTCACGAATTTCATTCCGTGTTCTCTGGTAGACAGTAACTATGCCTGGCATACAGATGCGTGAACAATATGTGCAGATGTCAGAATTTGAGAGAGGTCGTGTAGTTGGGCTCAAAGAAGCCGATTGGTCTTATCAGCGAATAGCTCGACATTTGAGCAGGAGCGATGCCACTATTGGACAATGTTGGCAGGAATGGCTGGACCATAGCTACACACAGCGTCAAGAAGGAAGCGGTAGGCCTAGAAAAACGACAGAATGTGAAGACGAGCAATCATCAGAGAGGCAGTCACAGCCCCAGATGCGTCATTATCATTGATTGTACATGCAACTAGTGCTTCAGTGACCGCAAGGATCATTCATACACGGCTCACAGAAAGGGGGCTGAGGTCGTGGTGCCCCTTGCGCCGACTACCATTGACCTCTGTACAGTGTCAAACCTGTTTGCAGTGGTGTTGGGCTCATTCACACTGGAATGTCAGTGACTGGAGTAGAATAATCTTCAGTGATAAGTCCCGCTTTGAACTGAACTCTGATGACTAGCGAAGGCAAGTCTGGAGATGCCACGGACAGCGGCGTGATACCAACCTGACTCTCTTCCGGCAGACAGGTCAACAACCAGGAGTGATGGTCTGGGGTGCCATTTCATTTAATAGTACGACCCCTTCGGTTGTCATCAGTCGCAACCTTACAGCACAGCGGTACGTCGACGAAGTTCTAAGGCCCTTTGTGTTGTCCTTCATGTCATCCACCCTGGCCTTACATTTCAGCAAGATAATGCCCGTCCCCACACTGCATATGTTTCTACTGCTTGCCTTAGTGCTTGCTGAACATTACCTTGGCCAGCAAGGTCACTGGATCTCTTTCTTACTGAGCACGTTTGGAGCATTATGGGCAGGGCCCTCCAACCAGCTCGGGATGTTGACGATCTAACGCGCCAGTTGGACAGAATTTGGCACAATCTCCCAGGAGAACATCCGCAACCTCTATCAATCAATGCCAAGTAACTGCTTGCATAAGGGCCAGAGGTGGGCAAACGCGTTACTACCTTTTTCACTTTGTGAAGCTCTATCATTTCAATAAATCATCCAATTTTTCTCAAACTGTAATCATTTCTTTTCCTGTACATGTACATCACTTCTACCGATTTTTGTCCCATTCAAATAACTCCTTCTTGGTGTGTCTATTTTTTTTTTTTTCGTTTTTTGTTTTTTGTCTAAGAGTGTATTTGAATGTTTTACTTCTGATGAAACTAGAATCTTTTTCTTAGCATGTTTATCTTCCCTTTATTTTTATTAGTTTTCACTAGACACAAGCATTGAAAATATCAAAAATGCTTTTAATCTTATCACATGGGCAGGCATTATAGACAGGAAATTTTTTATTAATAAAGAAATTGAAAACTAACAATTTAAACGAATTCATCTAATGTTTCTTAATGCATCATACACAAGGCTGTCACTAGGCATTTTCCCACGTGATACAGTCTCTGTGGATCCTAAATTCTGATGTCTAGTGCCTTTCTAAATTTTGCTTCCAATGCCTTCTCTAAATTCCAAAAGTTTTGCTGTTTCTAGATTTTATTACTCGGTGTGTCATTAAATTCTAAAAATTCTGCCACACCAGCTCTGTAATTGGCCATGACCATATATATTTCATATTTCTTCTGAATGGTCATATTATTAAAGAAATAAAATTAGCAGCTTTTTCTATACATTCTAAATGCATTTAAGTTTTTTAGAATATCAGAAATTTTGAATTTAATCCAAAAATTCTAAAATGAAAAGAAAGTAAATACATAAAGAGAAAGAAAAGATTCTTCAAAGATACATATAGTTATTATTATGTAAATTACCAGTTGTTTATAATTTCAGCCTTTACTATAATTTTCCATTTCTATTTCCTAACCAGAATCCAGACAGTCTTTAAATTGAGGTTTTTGGAGTGTAAAACAGAGTGTGTTTCTGACCTCCACTTGCTCGCTGCATAATATTTTTAATTGAATTTATTCAGTCTTAATTTTTTTTCATTTATGGTCCTTAAAGGTACTTAATATCTGTGTGCAGAAATGTGTATGAACCCTATAAACAGATTACTTAAAGGTTTTTGTCTTAATGTGCTATCTAGTAAGCTACAAAGGAAATTGAACAGAAGTTTATCTATGAAATATGCAACAGAAAAACTGAAGGAAGGACATGAAAAAAGGTTGATGGTATAATTAGTCTCTGTCCTGCAAAAAATTAATAAGCTGTTATTGTTATGAACTTGCTTTCATTTCAAAATTGTAATTGCTACTTACCTTATACTCTCATTCTCAGTAAACTTTTTTCCTTGCCGTCTATCAAATCTGAATATTTGTATGAAATTTTGTCCTTGATGTTGATCTTAAAAAATGGAAGATTATTATTTTTAGAGCAATGCTGTAAATTAAATAAAGATATGCAGTATCTGAATAGAAAACTTTTAGCCTATATTCCATGAACTCATATTGTCATTATTGTTTGCTCTGGCATTAAAAACTTCCATGTTATCTTCGTAATTGAAAAGAATTCATAATTAATAATAAAAAATTATTGTTTTTTATTCCGAACTAAAAACAACTGTATCTGAAATGAAAATATTTATTCTTACTATGGCAAAACTGTACCTATGTTTTTTATCCCTAGTTCACGGAAAGGCTTTTTTGTTTTGTTTTGTTTGTGTGTTATTAATTATAATGCATGTGCATTTAACTGATTTTTAATGAAATTACACACATGTACAATTCTAGTTGTGTAGTTGAATTTATGAATTATTATATATTATAAAATGATTTAATACTTTTTAAAGGTGCTCATGGCATTCCAAAAAGGAACTAAAACCAAAAATTCTCTTAGTACTGGAACTATAACAGAGGACAAAGAAACACAGGAATTGATAGAAAAATGTTACAATGAACTTATTGAAGTTAGCAAAGCTATAGCAGCTGAACGCAGCATGCATTACACTAACATAATAAATGTGGAAGCACTGCGGCAGATGTCTAGGGAAATGCCAATGGCTGAAAATGATATGTTGGCTATTCCTCATGTTACTCGTGCAGTTTATGAGAAATATGGCAAGCGATTCCTTGAAGTTACCCAAAGATATGCTGCTGAGCGCTGTGGTATGTTTTATTTTGTTTCAAACATTTTACTTCTAATATTTTAGGTAGTCATTTAAGTTTTTCAAGCATTGTTTAAATATTTAAAAGAGGAAGAAAATCAGCAACACTAATTGATGTAAGTCATATATGCGATATAATGATTTTGTAGGTCAAATAATCCTTCTTTAATGGCAGAGATTGCTCATTCCATATGTAACAAAGCAGTTAAAAAGTGTTTCATGAAAAAAACATACTTTCATTTTAAGCAAACGTAAGATTTTAGTATTAATTTCTCTTTTCATTTGATTTGTTGCAAAATTTGATATATTTGTGCTGGTTTAACTTTCGTATCGCCTTTTTTTTCCCTGCCAAAAAGATCTATAATTCAGTCTATGAAGACCCTATGAACTTATGTAGCTATAGCTTAATATACACTGCCCTCCAAAAGTTAAGGAACAGCATCTTTTTTTTTTGTGTGTGTGTCTTATTTAAGAATGAAGCAACATAGAAACAAATTTTCAGGACATATTCACTAAACAGTTTTTTTAATGAATGCGACATAATGTTTCTAAAGTTCAACACAAACGTGCATAACGACAAAAAATTGAACTCTTGGCAGAGAAACCCAGTTTTGGAGAAATAGTATATCACTTTTTTTTTTTTTAGGAAAAATAGAATGGTAACATTACAAAAATGGGTTCCAATAAGGAATGTGTCCACCCCTAACTGCAGTACATTGGCGGCAGTGACATTCCTTGCTGTAAATTAAGTTATCGGTCAGTGAAATGGGAAGCAATGACCAGACATGGAGTAATCCTTGTTCCAGCTTATCTAATGACCTCGAAAGAGCCTGTCTCTCAAAGATGCTTTGTCAGATTTAGGTCTGGGGATTGAGCTGGCTATTCCATCCGCTCCATTACTGATGAAACACTTAGCATAGATTTGTATGATAATTAATAATGTTTATTGGCTTATTATCAGTGCTGAAATTGAATTCAGAAGAAGGCATGAATATTTAAATGAATGCTTTAAAAATAAATAATGCATTTTCAGTGTGGGAACACTTCATTGAACTGGAAGTCCTGTTGAAAGACTGGTAGTAAAAGAAGAGGGATACAGAACTTCTGTATTACATTCTCTGTATGTTCTTGATCAAACCTGGGACAGAGGTGGGCAAAGTTGTATTTCTTGAGACTTAGGACATTAACAAGTACTTTAACTCTCTGCTCAGTATCATTCATGAGATTCTTCGTAATGGTTACATGCCTACAGATGGAATTAAAAACACTGTTATTCATTAGAAAGTCGTATTTTCTAGTCCTCAACTTCCAAAATTAAACACACACACACACACACACACAAAAAAAAAAAAATCAATTACAGAACTAGATTTTTGGCAGGTTTTCCCATAAAAATCTATTTTTAGATAATGATCTGAAGTTTAGCTACTATTTGCTCTTAACTTTGAAAGAACTTTATTCTTTAGTTTAATTTTTCAATCTAAAGATGGTGTCGGGGGTTTTATTTCCTATAATTTGATAAGAATTCTCTGGGAGGTTCTTCTGTGTTGCCACATAAACACATTTATGCTCTTGTTTTCATACCCTTAATTTAAAAAGAAAGTACTGTTATTTTACTTATTTCAATTTTTGTCTCGATTGCTTATCTGTTCTACTTGTGTCATTTAAAAAAATCATGCAGTGTAGTTGCATGTTTTTAATTTTAATTTCAAATAAATCAGAAGGGAAAAATCATTTATACAGAAGAATGACAAAAATGCATAGATGATAATATGCATATATATATAGTGTTATGAATTTTGTACGTAGATAGATGATTTTAGTGCAATTGTATGCGAAATTGTATTTTTTTGTGTATAATGAAAATCTAGAAGAGCATAACTTGCCTGAAAAGTAGCAATACAGGGGCAAGTCTATTTAATATTTAGTAATTGGCTATCTCACTAAATGGCCAAGATATCGCCAAACTTGGTGACATTTTGGTCCAGTTCTGTATCACTGTAATAGGTATTGTAATTGATAACTATATCAGCTGTAGCTCTAATTCGGCCCTCATATGCCTTCCAGTAATTTCGAGAAACAGAAAGTAATAAAAGCATATCCGCAGCCAGGTGAAAACAATATGAGAACAGACAAAGCATCTGCTCTTAGTTATTGTTGTGAGTTGTTAGTTCTAAGTGAATTGACAATTGAAAGTGACAATTGAAAGCTTTGCCATTTAGATCAGCTTTGCATTGCAATGTATTTAACATTCTTAATAGTTTGAAGTGTACCTACCGATTGTGCTATGTAATACTGTGAACACCTGTACGATTATTTCTGTGGAAAGTTTCAGAACTCTGAAGTGTTTCATTTAATAAAATAAACTTTATGAACCTATCATTGGAGCTGTGTGCATTCAGTCTTTATAATTTTGTATGCACACAGTAGTTTTTGTTGTCAGAAGTGGGGTTGAATGCCAATGGCCAGATTGAGCAAATAAGACAACTGGAGACTCCAAGAAAAGATAGAAAGGGTCATCAGCTCCGTCAAAGAAGAAATGAAAGCAGGCCAAGAAAAGATTTAAGCTGGTCAAAAATAAATAAAAAGAGAAATTACTGCCATAGTAGAAAACAAATTCGAGGCTATGGAACACAGTTGAAGAAATTCAAGAAAGAGTATCTGTCATGGAACAACAAATCGAACAAACTGATGACTGGGTTTCTATGGTTGCCAAAGAAGTTGATTCCTTAAAAAAATTTGTAGCGATGGCAGGAAGCAATTCTGATGGTTTTTTAATTTTTACCGATGCCTTTTTGCCCCTCTCTCCTCTCTAAAGCTATTCACATATGATTGTAAGACCTCGTAACAAGTGCATTGACTTCAACTAGTTCGAATTCCTCATAGTTTCTACGGAAATTCAGTAAAAACTATTAACTATGAAAAGTAAGGAAAAAAACATATTTTACAGAAACAGGGTAGGAGAACCACTGCGCAAAACAGAACTATTCATCCGGTGATTGGCTGCATACTTGTGTCAGTGCGTTGCTGGTTTTGAAGAATAAGCTGGAAGTTTTTTTTGTTAATTATGCTGCCTCAAGTGAAGAAGCTAAAATTATCAAAGCAGAAATTTAAAGATTCATATTCTTCAGAATTTCCTTGCATTAAAGATCTTAAATTTTTGTGAATCACGCACACTGCAGTGTACGCAGCAAAGACTCCTCAGTTGCGCATGGCGGAAAGGATGACTGTAAATGGCATGTTTTTTCTCAAAGGCATAAAGAACTTGGCCTTGTAAAATCTAAAGAAATAACGAATTTCTTAATAAAAGGTCATGAAACAAATGCCATAAAAGCCGAATGCTATTTTGTTCGATTTTAATTGAACATAATGTACTGATTTCAGTTTCGGATCATTCCAAAAAGCTTTTCAAAGCAATGTTTCTGGATTCTACCATAGCAAAAAAATTTAGCTGCAGCCATACCAAAACTACTGCTGTAAAAATGCTTGCAGGGAGTTCTGTTGCCGATATTGTAAAGTCAGTGTGCAATATATCATTTTCTCTAAGTAGTAATAGAAGTAATGGTAACAAACTGTACGCTCTGATTATAATATATTGTAGCAAAAAAAAGGGAATGATAATTACTTCATTTATTTCTGTTTTAAAATGCATGAATAATACTAGAGAGGGTATTCTTAATTGTATTAATGGAAACTTTAAAAGCAAAGGTTTAGAATGGGAAAATTGCTTATCATTTTCTTCAGATAATGCTAGTAATATGATGGAAAAATTTAAAGGTGTAGCATCATTTATCAAAATGCATCAATCAAATATATTTAACCGAGGTTGTCCATGCCATCTGTTGCATATAGCTACAAAAAAGCTGCTAACAAATTAATTTGCTCAGAAATCGAAGTGTATTTAATAGCTATTTACTTTCATTTGGAGAAAAGTGCAAAATGAAAGCACAGCTTCAAAGTTGCTCAACAAATTTCGGGACAGAATACAAAATCTCATACAGTTGTGAAATACTGCAGTACAAGATGGTTGTCCTTTTAGATTCTATAAAAAGATTTTGGAATAGTGGGATCCTCTGATTAATTTTTTTGGTGATCAACCAGATAACAGTGAGAATAAAAGAAAGAGACTGCAAAACATTAAAAAAATGTTATGATCACCTACCACCAAATTGTACTTTTATTTTTGAAAAATACTTTATTTTGTTTATAATAGTAAATATTAATTTGCAACAACAAGCTCCTTATATCCATAAATTGAGAAGCAAATTTGTTGAACTTTTAATGAATTTATTTGTTAGATTCGTAAAATAATCAGTAATTTCTAAAGAAAATGCAGATGTTACTCTAACATCTATACCATTTCAGAAGTGTTGTAAACAAACAGAAAATGAAAATTTAGTGATTGGTGCAGAAACAAGATTATATTTAAAAAATGCCAAGCTGAATGAAAGGGAAGTAGTGAAATAATTTTTTAATTATATGGCAAGCTTTTTTTGCAACTGCATATTCATATATAATAGATAAATTTTCACTAAACAGTCCATTCCTAAGACATGCTGAAGTTGCTGACATCAACTTGAGAACTGAAGTTTCATTTTCATCTGTTCATTTCTTGATTAATACTTCCTCATCCATTACTGATGAAAAATATCTTAATCAAGTGGAAACTGAGTTTTCTATGTATCAAGCAGATGATTTGAAAGAAATTGTAGATCTGGCCTGAAGCATATCCTATTCTTGATCAATAGCCTGTCACGGTAGCAGAGGTAATCATAGAGCATTACATTTCCAGATTTGGAGTGCCTCTTCAGTTACATTCCAGTCAATGGAGAAATTTTATCCCAGCTGTATTAAAGCTATTCGGCATCAACAAAACTGAAACGATACCTTTACATCCCCAGTCAGATGGTATGGTAGAGAGGTTTAATCAAAATATCCTTAATAACCTCCCACTGATGGTTTCCAGAAACTAACAGGACTGGGACAAGAAATTACCACTGGTTTTACTGGCCTTTTGTAGTGCTGTCCACAAGACTACTGGCTAATCACCATCACAGATGCTGTTCTGTCATAAACTTTGTCTGCCTTGTGATCTCTTGTTTGTTACCCCCTCCAGATGTACCTTCATTGCCTGAGGAGTACATGCAAGATCTCTAGGCAAGGTTTGAAGTGATGTACAGTTTTGCACAAGATTGAATCAACCTGACAATGGAGAAGATGAAGACCCGATATGACATGAGAGCTGCAGGTCATCGATTCAACGACGGTGATAAGGTTTGGTTGTTGAATCCGATTTGACAGAAAGTACTGTCGCTTAAACTACAATCACCTTGGAATGGCCCTTACACAGTCCTAAACAGGCTGAACAGCGCTTTCTAGTTCAGATCCGTAAGTCATCAAATTCTAAGACTAAAATCGTTTATTACAACAGGCTAGCCCCTTATTAGGCCATAGTACATAATCCCCATAGTGTATACAATTTAAATAGTATACTAAGATCATAGTCCTATTTGTATATTTTTAAATTTGGTGTACCCATTTATTAATTTAGTTAATTAATTTGTTTTATGTTATTTTTTTAAGTATTGCATTGATTTGCCTTGGTTGCAAGTACGGCTTCCGGTCCGGGGATTGTACTGCCCGGGATGTGCAGTCTTTGTGAAGGAGCAATGTTACAAATTTTTTACCTAGATAGGTGGTTTTAATGCAATTATATGTTGTGATCCCCCCCGGAGTATGTGTGTGTGTGTAATAAAAATCTAGAGGAACAAAGCTTGCCAGAAAAGTGAGAATACAGAGACAAGTTTTTTTAATATTGAGTAAGTGGCCATCTTATCAATTTAGCGAGATATCACTGAGCTGGAAACAGTTTTGACGACTAATTTTTGTCACTGTCACCAAATATAAGAAATCGGGGGGGGGAGGCAAACTTGGCAACATTTTGGCCTGGTCCTTGTATTACCGTAATAGGTACTGTAATTGAATAAATATAATTGATCACTATATTAGTTGTAACTGTAATTCAGCCCCCATATGCCTTCTAGTAATTTTGAGAAGCAGAAATTGCTGGAACTATCTCGTCGACTGGGTGAGAACTATATAAGACCAGACAGAACATCTTCATTCAGTTGTTGTTGTGAGTTGTTTGATCCGAGTGACTTTGGAGTATTGAAAGCTTTACCTTTTAGGTGCACTTTGCATTGCATTGTGTTTAACATTCTTAGTATCTTGAAGTGTACCTACTAATTGTACTCTGTGATACTGTGGAAAGTTTCAGAATTTTTATTTGTTTCATTTGATAAAATAAATTTTATCAACCTATCATTGGAGTTGCGTGCATTCAGTCTTTATGAACTCATATGCACGAAACAATGTATAACTAAGAATTTTAAATCTAATTTTAAGTTTCTGATTTCTGTCTCAATAACTGTTATAATCTGTCATCCTGAAAAGTCAGACCTTTTTGAAGCAGTTTCTTTCTTAAAAGTCAGAAACTGTTTCAAAAAGGTGTCCTTGAATGGCTTATTATCAGCTTTGTTTTTAATAAATGAAAATTGAATTAATTGCAATTTCTAAAATTGAAATTCTTAAGTCCCCATTTAGTTTTCAGTTAATTCTTGAGAAGGACATTGACCACCATCTCCTTTTATTTCATGGTGTTATCTGTTGTTGATGAAAAGAATGATTTATTTGTATTCATTATTGTTTGTTGATATGTGATGCCATGAGTGGGCTGGTAATCACTGGCCACTCTAATAGTTACAAGATCAGACCTTCTTGATTGAGCGAAAGCTAGCTTCATCCTGAGTGATAGTGATTACCAGTGCTATTCATATGGAGTGATATCACTGCAGCTTTCTTTATGTTTCAGACGTTTATGTGATGTAACATTCTTATATTTAGGTGATGTAACATTCTTAAGGAATGTTATTATCATTTCAGAACCATTTTATCCTTGTTGTTGAAACTGAAAACTAAAATAACGTTCTTTATGATTCAGACATTTAGGTGATGTAACATTCTTAAGGAATGTCATTATCATTTGAGAACCATTTTATCCTTGTTGTTGAAACTGTTAAAATTTTCTACCTTATTCCAAAAAAACTTTGTGATTGCCCTAAAATAAAGCCTGCAGTCACCTTTTTTATTTATTTTCAAAATAAAGCCTACAGTCACTTTATTAATACCCTTTATGCATCACTGAATCTCCCTAATTTTTAAATTGTTATTAGTACTTGAATCATCATATTACAAATGAAAAGGAACATTAATGAAGTTTCAGCCTAGAAGTTATTATATATCTACACAAGTCTCTATAGTAGCATATATATGTCAAATTAGTCATCTGCTCCAGTTATCTAAACATGTTATAAAAAGTAATGATAGAACAACAAACATATTATGCTTTGCATCATATAGATTGTCCATTTTAATTGCATAGATTGTTGTTCATATAACCTCCACTAAAAAATATCATATAGAATAAGATCTGCAAATCATGACAATGAAAAAATTTGGTCTTCTATGTTTAATTCTTCACTTTCAAAAGATACTGTCCAGAGCATATTCAGATGTAACCACATGCCTTTGTAAAAATTCTGAATAAAATTTAAATTAAACAAACTTTACTTACATATGCATAAAGTATGAGAATTTACTGTGGACAACCGGTATCAGTCAGTGATAAATAACAGATGCATGCCTTCAATACAAGTCTAAAATTCTTCTGTTGTTCTATAAATTAGATATTTTTATAAAATATATATAATTCTGCATATAATTTTTTTCATTAATCTAGGTAATCTATTTATCTAGTCTTCTAGATAAATTATCTAGTCTAGATTATAATTTGTCTAGTCTTCTAGATAAATTACTCTACACTGATAACTACTAAACAAAATTATTAGGAGTGCTTTTTATTTTAAATGAAACTGTGCTCATCACTGGTAAAGATGCTAATAGAGTGCTGGAAACTAATAGTTCTATCCAGAGTTTTTTTTATCATAGGAAGAACAGAGTTTATGCTTACATATGTAGTTAATTTTTCTCATGCACAATGCTGGATGAGTTACCTTCTTCTGAAAAGCTCTCATAAGGATCCCCAGTCCTTTGATTATGGCTATATACAGAAGAGCTGTGTATGTTATGAGGAACACTTTTGGAATGAAGTTTCCTTTGGTTATGAGGAACACACAAATTTTTAAAAAAATTCTTTTGTATTCATATTATGCAAAGTGAAAATTTTAAGCAACTCTTCTAATTTAATAGAAAATAAAACAAAATATAAATAACAATAATTAAATAATATTGAATCAAATGTGCGGAGTTATAACTATTTTTCATTCTTGATGATAAGTATTTAGTTTCTTTAGGACAGCTTTTTAAAATTTCCAGAAATTCAATAATTGATATTCTAAATTGTTGAATTTAATAGTTTGCCTTTTCAACAGTACTTGATGCTGAAAAAGCAGATAAGGACATGTTGTCTGCATTTGTTGAGGATATAGACAGCTGGTCAGATGCTGAACCTCCATCTCCTAAGACTTCAACAAAAAGAGGGCAAAAAAGAAAAAATTCTGCAGTAGGAGGTCGAACAAAAAAGAAAAAGGTGGCTTTTGCAAAGAAGAAATGGCAGAAAGCAAAAGGCAATAATAAGTAAGTTAACGATGAAGTTTAACATTATAAATTAATGGTTTTTTAAACCTGGCTCATATGACATTTGAAAACTGGCTTTACACTTCAATATACCCCATACTTATTATAAATATATTCTGCATAGCAACCCTAATAGTAATTTAATTTTGTTATATACTTAATTTTTTAAATCAATGCCAAAATTTTTGAAATTGTTTTTAATCCCCCACATTTGCAAATTAAGCTTTGTTACATAATTTTAAATAAATGAAATGATAGTAAGATTATAATATGGTTCTTCAGATTTCAGTCTTACATCTTTGATGATCAGATCTTATTTCACCTTAAAATACTGGCATAGTTTTGCCATTAGAAATGTCTATGTATAATTTTCTGCAGCATTACATTATAATGCCATAGTATTAACTTGCCACTCAGGCTAACAAGCTGAAAATTCCAGCAGTTTTCGCAAAATCTTGTAGGAGGTCTTTATCTTTCAAATTATACTACTACTCTGTGTATTAGCATAACAAATAGATTTATAATATAGGTTTCATCTATTTTGTAATAAATGGTATATTCCTTTTAATCATCTTCTAAGTCAAAATAGCAGTAAGTGAAATAGGAACAACAGTTGAATTTATATAGAAGAAGTTTCCAACATTTCTAGATCTTCAAAATATTTTACAAAAATTACCCAGACATCTCTTAAAACCTAAAATAAAATAAATAACCTCTTAAAACCTCAATAAAATAAATGTAATGATTCATGTATGTTGTAGTTTCAACTTCCACAGCTGAAAAGAGCATGAGCTGACTGGAAGCCCTTAATGTGATGGCAGTGATGATAATGCATTGAGTCATCAGAGATTCAGTAATGAGAGATGTAAAGTTAGGTATAAGAGGAAAAGTACAAAGCTCGTGTATCAATGTTTTATCATTGGTACCTGTCAAATCATGGTGCCTGCAGTGTTTTTGCCTACCTGATCTAATGTTGAAAGACAAAATTTGCTGTGCTGTGGTTGATAAGAAAGGCTTAAAGTAAGCTATCATTCCAGCCCACTAACAAAAAAATGAATAAAATAAAATAATAATAAAAAAATTTTCCCTTTAAAGTCTAAGATTGGAGATTGTAACACTCGGGAAGGGGGGGAATAGGTGTAGTGTAAATGCAATCAACTGAGATTTCTACATCTAATTTTCAACCAGCTAACAACGGAATTGCATTGTGGCTAATGACATTGATTGATGTTGGCTACAATCACACTTTCAGCTCTTGAATGGTTGGGGGTTCGCATTTTTCTGTCTGACCTAATAAGTGAAGCCTTGAATGCTACCATGTGTACATCTCATCTTTGCTTATAGAGAAAATTTTACTTATAGAGACATTAGATTTAAACTTATAGAGACATTAGGTATTTCTTGAAAGCAGGAGAGATGATAAATGAGCAATGCCCTTGCCGGGACTCAAACCATGGACCTCTCGAATACACATCGAGTGTGCTGACCACTATACCATGAAGGCAGGAGAAATACCTTATATACTCCCTCTTCTAATGTCCTCGCCGGGACTCGAACCACGGACCTCTCGAATACATATCGAGTGTGCTGATCACTACACCAGGAAGGCATGAGAAGAAGGTGGGTGAAATACCTTATAAACTGATGATCTGAAACCCAGAAATTTCTGTCCCGATGATTCCGGATCTCAGATTTTATACTGAGTATGCTTTGCTATTAATGCATATATTTTCTTGCTATTGTACTGGTCTTGTGAGGCAAACAATATGTCTTGCAAAAAATGTTTTAATCTCTTATATTGCATCATAAATAGTCATGCATTTCTTAAATCACTGCATAAAACAAGCACTGAACCACTCTTTCATTTTTGACTCTTTTCATGAAAGTAAAAAATCTTCTTCATATTTCTTTATCAAATGTAAAAATACCAGCTTAAATATTTTATGAAAGTAAATGTTCAGGATAAAGAAATAGCTATATACATACTTCTTAAAAATCTTTACTTTCAAAGAATATATCTGTTTGATATGATTTATTATGTATGCAAAATTTCTACTAAAATTAAAAATAATCTGGGTATGGTATTCAGATACAGAAATCATACAGAAAATGAAATATATAGATAAATGCAATCTATGTTGCTACAGAATTTTACAGTTACATCCCTCTTTCTTTCTTTTCTTTTTTTTTTAAATGCAAGTAACTGTATATAGTTGGGAGATTAAGTGGGTCCCCTCCACACATACCCAATTTGCATGTGGATAAAGAAGCTTACCGACATGCTGCGGAAAAGCAGATTGCTTCTGTGGATAGACGGCTAAAGATTAAGTGCGATAATTTTCGGGCAAAAAATGCTTTGTTTGTAAATTATTGTACTTCTACAACTAAGTCTTTTGGTAGTGAATGTGAGCATAAGAATGCTGCATTATTTTCGGTAATGGTTGCTAACTGTATTGAGCGTCTTGATAAGAAGCCCTCATGTTCAAGTATTAAAAGTGGGGGGGAACTAAAATAAGAATCCTCGATAACCTGGTAAATTCTTGTGCCTTTGTTTCACCCAGACAATCTATATGACCTCCTAAAATGTTAGTAACCAACCTAGTAATATGTTTGAGGTTTTGAATGATAGTAATGTTCAGAATGTAGATCTTAATCTTGCTAATAATGTAGTAATATTCCCATGGAATGCACCCCGAGTCCACATCCTTTAAAGGTGCATATAAAACCCATTCCTCTGATGAAATTGTCTTGAGTATGTAAGTAAATTAATGAAAACACGGCCTGTATGTTCAAAGCTTGTATGTCGGGACAGTTTGTAAAATTTATTCCTGA
The DNA here is from genome assembly GCA_000611955.2 of Stegodyphus mimosarum. Lineage (NCBI taxonomy): Eukaryota > Metazoa > Arthropoda > Arachnida > Araneae > Eresidae > Stegodyphus > Stegodyphus mimosarum. The sequence continues at coordinate 234,926 of KK116259.1, read as the reverse complement.
CAGTTGCAGAAAAATTACTATCTCACAAGTAATATGATCTAGCACTATGTTGAGCATAGTGCCACTGCTAAACCAATCAAAGTTGTCTGAACGGACTTGCCCTCTGACTGTGATGCTAACGAAATCAAGCAGTATTTAATAGACATAGATTTGAGTATAACTGGAGTGTGTGCAATGTACAGATTTCGTAAGTGGGTTCCAATGCCTTTCTTTCAGGCACAAGTAGTAAATCAAGACAGTGTGAAAGAGATATACAATCTAACACATATTCTAAACTTTGAAACCAAAGTTGAACCCTATAAATCCAAAGGTGCCATGGCAGCACTATTACACTCTTCAGATGTATACAAACTGGTATGGACTAGGCCACAAAAGTCCAGATTGTACTGCCAAATGGATAGAAAGTCTTCACTGCTGCTAACTTCAGATTGTGCCTCAAAATCTGATCAATTTGAAAAGAACCAAGTCTGCTCAACCCAAGGCACCCCATTCTGAGTGGTCTGAAACATCTAGTGCTACCCCAAACATTCCTATTAATCTGATAGCCAAATCTTGTGCTGCTGCTGTGAAATCGTGAAGAACTCCTAATTCTGACATTACTTCCGAAGTTCAGATATCTGATGGTTCCCCAAGAGAGTGCTAGAAAACCACACTCTCAAAACTTAAATGTTGTTCCAGTTAATATGAGCAAGGCAGGAGCCTTCTCAGACTTCCTAAAAATTATCAAGGAAATAAAAAACATCTTTGCAGAATTTTCCATTTTGGGTGTGGTCAAGACCTTTGCAGGTAGCGTGAATGAAATTCAAAATGCCTTCACCCTCACTGATAAACTTTTCACTGGTTTTAACACTTTTGAGGACATTTTCAACAGTAGAATTATGAATTAGTGACATAGTTATACTTATTTTCTTTAGTTTGAGTGTACTTGGTGATTTTGTACTTAGTATTTTGTAATGATTTGCAGTGCGTATTTTGTACTTTAATTTTTGTATTTATGCTTTTTTACCTTAACCCGAGAATTATTCGCACTTTCTTTTCCTGCATTTTTCTGTATACCTGCCGGACAGTTTCGCTGAGCTGCCATATGCTTTCTGCATTTTTTAGGTCTATGTTTTGTAATTACACAGTATTAATTTTCTTCAAGACCAAAATATCTCTGTGTATCAACTGCCTATATACTCTGAACTTCTTTACTTCGTAGTGATACTTTCGAAAGGTTAGCCTTTGATGGAGGTAAGCTCATCCAGCTAAGCACTCTGGTGTTGCACCACTTTTCAGGAAGTTGCTGTGAAACATCATGAGACCTAATTACACACTTCCTGAAAATGTTCCATTCAGTAGAATACTGCAGATTTTTTTCAAGTCTGGTATGCTTTATAGATATATAAAATTCTCAAGGCATGATTGATTGATTCTAATATCCGCAGAAAAACATTTTCATTTAATTTTTCTGCATAAAAATGCATATTAATTTAGAGTGCAAAACATTAACAACTAGAAATATTACTTTTATTTTAAGAAAGCAGTTGCTAACCGAGGTTAAGGTTTTTAAATTACCCTATACTTCTTTTTTTTTTTTTTTTTTGTAAATTTTGTAAAAGCAAGGAAAGTGGGCATTGAAGACTCCTGAAAGAACACTGTGGTTAGAGTCCCAGATTAGTTTAATCAAACCCTGCTTATGCTAAAAATAAATTTAATCACATGAATTACTTGGAATAAAAATTAACTAGAGATAATGTGTCACATTTAACTTAAAGTGCCATGAATGATTTAAAGAAAAAAGAGTAAGAAAGGATCAAAAGATGGTTCATGCAATGATTTTTTGTTGTGGGTGCATTCCAAATGCCAAACTAGGCTTATAATGAAATGTAGATATTTTTGTTTGCAATTATAATTTCCTAAATAATATCATACAGAACTAAGTATATAACTTTTTAATAATACCTGCTTTTTATTTTGAACTGCCTTATCTATTTTTTAAAATATTTTTGGCTCAACGAGGTCGTTTAAAATGCCTCATCTGTCTTATCCTAGTGATAGCACTATTTTTAATATTCTGAAAAAATTTTAGCTAAAGAAAATCATGCATCTGTTGACAAAAGTAGGTAATAGCACATTCAAACATGGAATCATTATTTTGAATTAATAAAAATTTTGGTATTGTTGAAAATAACTTTCCAGTTTCTAATATTTAAAAAGAATTTTATGACTTGTTTTTAAGAGAACTCATGTATAAAGTTGAGATTCCAAACATATACTGTATATAATAGCCTTCCAAGTTTTTTCTAACATTAACTGAACTAGTTCATTTATGGATAATTCACTTGTTTACAGTTTTTTTATTTGTTTTCCTTAATTGTGTATTTTCTGTTTCAAATCCTGAAAATGTTTTTAAAAAGAAAAGAAACAATGTATTGTAAAAACACAGAATTTTATTACATATATACTGTTATCACCACTAAAATGATCATTTAAAAGGAATATTTTCTTTACAATGTTGCTCAGAGAAGGTTTTATATAATGCACATGATTTTTTTTAATTAAATGCATTATGTAACACTATAAAACATTTAAACTTTACAAACTATTTACAAAACTGATAAAACTTGACATACTTTAAGCTGATGATATAACATAATGCATGAAATAATTATTTTTACACAGATCTGCATTCAACCAAAAAAAAATGGGAAAAGAGAAAATACAACAGCCAAAAAGTGGACAACTTTCTACACGAGCTCCTGGTTTCCTTCCAGTTCCAAAACCTAATCCACGATCTTTTTTGCCAACTCCAAAGTTTACATTGATGTAATTCTTATGCTGATTATTCAATGGTTAATAATTGATAATTTGCATAAATTATGTAATGACATTTTTAACTTTAAATTTAGTAATTTTTGTACAGAACTGCATATTCTACTTTGTAATATAATGTATGTATGTACATATCTTGCAGTTTTATTTTAAATCATTTTTAAATTTGAAAAGAATGAAATTTAGCAAACTCATATCTATTATATATGTAAATAATGAAATCGTATGTATAAAATCTGTAATAGCACACAAATAATAAAAGTGCTGAAACACCTTTATAAAAATTAAAAACATATGATAAAAAATAAGAAATAAAATATCATGTATATTCTCTTTGAGAAAGATTTTCTTCTTTCATGTTTTCTAAACTGAATTTAACTTCACGATGCTCTTCAAAACCATTACCTTCAGATTTAGGAGAATCATCTGTTTTGACACATACATTATGTAAATATTCTTGAGTCTTTTCAATCATGCTCTTAGTCTGATCACATGCCGCTTTGTATTCAGGAATTTCAACATCCAAAATCTTTGCCAGTTTGATCATTATTTCATCCACATATCCACGAATTAATAAATTTGCACTTTTATCCTAAAGAAAATATTTTTAATAAAACATTAAATATTTTTAAAAAAATAATTCAGGAATATCACTCAGTTCACAGTTAAATATTTTTACAAAATAAGATAGCTGTAAAACATAATAAGCATTTCCAACCTTTAACAGAGATGTAAATAAATTTGATCAAAAATGCGATTAAAATGTTAAGCTGATAAACCTCAACCAATGGTAGCATTAAAATACATACATTTACTTCCATGCTTTATGATACGTCATGTATATATAAGGTTCAATTATTTGCACATGGGGGCTATCTACTTAGGAGAAGGCATGCCTTTGTGGAGAACTTTCTAGTGGACACTGGCTTGTACTCAAGTTACACATGGGGAAAATCAGTCATGAAACCAGCCCCTTTGCCTGGAATCGAGGACTAGCATTCAGCAGTCCTAACCATTCACCCACTGGTAGGGTGCATATAAACATACAAAGTGCAGTCTTCATTGCTTGTAACTGTGTTACACATCCTACATCATATTGTTACAGAATAGACAATGCTGACAATTTGAAGATTTGCATATGAAAAAATTAGTTTGTTACTGGGTCCCACATAATTTTGCAGAACATCAAAAAGCACGCATTTCAGAATCAGTAAAAAAATCCTAAAATGAAACGAAGAATGGCATCACATTAACTAGTGATAAAACGTTTTTGACGTTCCAATACATAAAGAAAGTAAAGTTTGTGTCTTTGAAGATGATCCCAAACCAATAATGGTAAAAAGACAATTAGTAATGAAAAAAGTAATGTATACCATTAAGTACAAAACTGGACAAAGCCATCAAATTACAGAAGCAGAAGACAGTTGTTTCATAGGCTTCGAGAAAATGTCTTCAAGAATTGTTAACATACCACTGTGAAAATTAGGGAACTCGTGCTTCACCACGATAATACAACTTCTCAATCAGCAAGACTGACAACCGAATTCCTTATATAAAAACATAACAAAGTGATAGAACATCAACTGTATTCTCTTGATCTTGGTATGTACGATTTTTGGCTATTTTTGAATCTAAAACAAAATTTACACAGCCATTATTTTCATTCCAAAGATGGAATTGGTGAGACTAGAAAATTATATTTTTCATCAATTTCAAGAGAGATGACTTGAAGCATTTAATCTTTGGAAGCATATAAAAGTACATTGATGTTGGATGAAATTCCTTTGAACACACCTAAGATTTGGTATGTTCAATTTGTACTATTTTTGTGACCTTCGTGCAAATATTTTTAACGTGGTGTCCTTTTTAGTTATATTATTTAATCTATAAAATTTATAATAATATGAATAAAATTATTTTAGAAAGGTTTTTAATTAAATTTTTAGTAATGAGGTAGTATGTGATGTATCGCTTTTAGTTAGCTGTTTATTTCTTAGATGGCGCTACTAAAATGTTATTTTAAAATATGAAAACAAATACAAATAATTTATACATAAATAAAAATTATTCCATTAACTAATTTTATTAAATTTTTAAATTTATTAAATTTTCAATTTTACATAGCCCAAAAAAAAAACGCAGAAATGGCCCCTTATGAGTCGCTTCATGAGAAAATTCATTAGCTTCCATATTTGAAAATGTGATAACATTGTTGGAAAAAATGATTAATACAACCAGTTATGGTGGTGCCATCTAAATTAAAGAACTAATTAAAAGTGGCAGATCACATACAACATCAATAGTAAATTGTTTATATATGAAATATTTTTGATATAAATGAGTATGATGTACAGCACTGTATTACAAAATGCATATATATATATTAGGAGTACAAAGAAGTCTCGGCTGTTTGACAAAAAATGGCACTCTCAGTAAGTTATGGTTAAAATTGTCTGATGTAAAATGTCATATCTTAAGGTTGGACATCTGCTAACAACATTACCTAGAAATATTAGTGATTCCGTATCAGCATCATATATTTTTTTCATGCGAAAATGTCAAGTTCTGAGCCGAATGAGCATCATTTGTGGGAATTTTTGATTTACTTCTTTAATTTGAACAAATCTGCAGCTGGGGCACATCAGTTGCTTGTAGAAGTGAGGCTGCCTTAAGTGAGAGAAGTTCTCGTGCGTGGTTTCAAAAGTTTACGAATGGTGAATTTGATGTTGAAAACAAAGAAGGTGTCGAAGGATGAAAGTGTACAAAGATGCGAAATTTGAAACATTACTGGACGGAGATTCATGCCAACACAAGTAAAACTTGCACTTGCATTATGAGGGACTTAATAAGCAATTTCACATTCTTTAAAATCTTTGGGAATGATTCAAAAGCAAGGAAATTGGGTTTCATGAGAACTGAAGCTAAGAAACATCGACTGTCAATTTTTTACACATCAAATGTTGCTTTCCAGGCATAAATGAAAGGGTTTTTTACATTGTATAGTCACTCATGATGAAGAATGGATCAACTACAATAACCTAAAGAAGAAGAAATCATGGCCTAAAGCATCGATAGCCAAGCCGAATATTTACGGGGGAAAAAATCATGGTGGGATAAACCTGATGTCGTGTATTAAGAGTTGCCCAAACAGAACAAAATCATTACTGGAGTTCTACCAAGCACAACTGATGAAACTGAGCCATACACTCGAAGGAAAATGCACCTAATAAACTACTACTCTAGACATGACAAAATTATTATTCTACATGATAATGCTCATCTACATGTTGCGCGCCAGTTAAAACCTACTCGGAAATGCTCAGATGAGAAATCCCCTCCCCACTGTATTCAGCAGACATTTCTCCTTCTGATAACTATTTGTTTTGACTGATGATGCATGGCAGTGCTTCACATCATATGAACATACCAAAAATTGGCTTGATTTTTGGATATCCTCAAAAGATAAAGCATTCTTCCTATGCAGTATCTGTATGCTACCAGAAAGATGGGCAAAAGCAGTGGCTAGTGATGGACAAAACTATTGAATAAAACACAGCGTACCATTCTTTCACAATAAATAACCAATTGCTTATAAAAAAAAAGTGGAGACTTACTTGTACTCCCGATATATATTCTGCTTTTTAATAAGAAAAAATAATAATGACTTACATGTTTAGTAGGTTGAAGGTTGCAGATCACAAGTTTTCCTCCTGATTTTTTGGTTAATAATGGTAGATTACCACTGGGAATTATCTGAAGAGTGGTTCCCAAACATATGCTAAGATCAGCTTCTCTAAATTAAAGGGGGGAGGGAAATTTGGAAAGCTGTTTGTGAAAAAAGGTTAATAGCAAGAATTGAAATGAAAAATTGATAAATTAGGTATTTACCGAGAGTGCATTTCAGCAAGATTTAAATCACGAACTGGCAATTCATCTTCCCAATCTAAAATAGTATCATACAACTTTCCTCTGCACCGCCTGCCATTAGCTTTAGGAAGGGGACAGTAATGTCCTGTATGCTTCTGTCCAACAGTTGAAGTTGCATCTTTCCTAATAAACAACCTGCAATTTTAAATATAAACTTGAAAAAATAAATAAAAAAAAAAAAAAAAAAAAAAAAAAAAAAAAAAAAAAAAAAAAAAAGAAAGCTTTCAGATTTTATATTACGACCAAAGGAGCATTTTTTTCATTTACAGATACATACATTTTTCGAGAGCATTTGGGCCAATGCCACTTTGGGCTAAAAATATTTAAAAAGAGCGTATCTTTAGAATTTCTGATAGACAGTCACACATGCCGGAAATAAAAGCATTTTAGTACAGTGTGTTGCCACTGCTGGCTTTGAAATCGTTGAGTTTCTTAATCAAAAGTTCGCTAAAGTTAAAAAATATGAAACATAATGAAATAAATTCGAGGTTCGGGCTTCATATGCCCATATTCAGGTGGAGGACTACGTTATTCAAAATTTGATGGCTCTATGTATCTTTTTTTCACAGCGTGCGTAAAATACATACAACCATGCAGATTCTTCATTATTTAATCCCTTTAAATGTAATAAATAAAGGGTGGTAATATTTGGTGGCAACAATATGAAAACATATGCAGCTGTTTATAGTGATTTGACATGAAATGCCACTTCAAGACTAATACTCCTTCAGGGCTAACGCCCATTTGGGCTAATAACTTATTTTCCTTTTTGTACGAAGAATTTTCACTTTCTTTCTCCAAATTAC
>KK116259.1:197485-227350 GCA_000611955.2 Stegodyphus mimosarum | reverse complement strand
ACTTATTAGGATAAATCTAATTTTTTTTTTAATTTTCTTTCTTTAAAACTGAAGCAGAACATGATGTTTAGTGAATATAAAACTGAAATACACACTTAAAAACAAAATTGAAATAAATTTATATTTACCTATACTGTGTAATTGCACAATTCACATACTTGTTCATGTGGACAAGAAAAAAAGTGCAGTATCAATTTTTCAATCAGTTTTGATGAAATTGTTAGAACTTTTCCAGGTCACTATTGAGAAATATTTAAATTTTCTCAAAATTATAAAATTCCTAATAAGTATTATAAAAACTGGGGACATATATTCTTGTTAATAATTTATTTCTCGACAGTATTATGTACTTGTTCTGAAGAAATATTAATGGAGTTATATTATCAAATCTGAAGAGTTGTTTCTATTTTAACAAGTTTTAGCTTATGACAGGAGCATATACCAAAAATGGAAATATGACACTGCAACTAAACTGTTAACATGGAGGTATCAAATTCAGAATAACCATAAAATATTAATAAGTACAAATTTTACCATATTTGTAGCAACTGAAATATTTTGCAGTTTGTTTCAATTTTGTTGATCTTGACTGATTGATTCAGAATTTATCTACACAGAAATGCTGACCATTGTTGCTCCAAGTACTATTGATCTGTTCAAAGAAAATGATGATTTACTTTACATAATTAACTGCACATATGATACCCCATACTTTTCTTATTTTAACTGACAGTAAGCATCAAACTAATTAATAAGGTAGTAGTTATAATTTAGCATCTAAACAGAGGAATCTAAAACAAAGTCTTTGAATTCCAGTAACTTTTAGAAACAATATTAAAAAGTACAAAATATGAAGAAATATTATTATCAACTATCCAAACTAGTTTAAAGAAAAATAATGGTATATGCTTATCAGATCATGAAAATTTCATTGTAATAAATAAAATCAAGCAATGGAGCAAATTGTTCAAAATTTAACTGAAGAATATTACATTTGATTTTTCTTAATGTTCTTCTACCTTCATTATGAAAATTTATCATACTGATGAATTAAATTTAGAAATAACAAACGTGTCTGCAAACATAAATCTAAGTTTATTAGCTTAATTGCAGTGAGGATATATGCTTAAAAATGAAATGTAGGACTTCACTAAAAGTAAAAATGCCAATTATTAAGAAATCAGAGTGCAGTTAAGTTTGTAATATATCACTATTCTCTATTATTAAAAAATGAAGAAACTATATGTGAGCTCATCACACTGTGGAAAAACATAGCACCTAGAGCCACCAAATATTTAATATGCATAGTCCTGCATCTGAACACGTACACCTTAAAACCAAAATATTGAACTTCATTTTTTTTATTATTATTTATTTTGTCTTGTGTGAATTTAATGAATTTTTTATTAACAAACTCAGTAATTTAAAAGCTGTGTGTTGGTGCTGCCCAAAATAAAACACTTTTATTTTTTATGCACTAGTATGTTGCCATTTAGCTGTTTAATTTACCTTTTAATGAAAGTGTAAGCTATTTAATTTACCTTTTAATCTGTAACTAATAAGAAGCAGATTTATATATAAATGACATGGTTAATAATATTTTAATAACATATCTGATTGATTTAAATAAAAATAGGTACTTTATAATTATCTGACCCCTATCAAAAAGTCACAAAATAGTATTGATAAGGCAATGCACAGTGTTACCAAAAATACTTATGTGGCAACCCACAATGTTATCAAAAACATATTTATGTGACAACCCAAATATGGACATAGCACACACGTATTTGAGTATATGCAGATTTACATTTTTTGAATACAGCAGTCATTTATCTGATTAGTATTTCATTTTGTACGAATGTATTTGTTTTTGTCATAAGGAATTATCACGGAACTGTAGAGTCTGTGCTCTTTTATTTTCATTATATTGGATTGTTTCGGTTCTTTGATATATATGTATATTTTTTAGGATAATTTCTCAAAATAGAATGTTTTATTATTTCAATGAATGTTAAAAAAGATAGATGGCACTAGATACATCATTGAAACAGACATAAAGCTATCCAAACAAACACTCCTTTAAAGTCCACAGTGAGTTTGCACTTTTTCAGTGAGGATGCAGATAATCAAAAAAGATGCATTAATTTATGATATATCTAATTAATAAATTTGATTTTTTTTAATTGATAAAATATTTTTCTAGCTCCATATGGTATGTAACTGATACAGAACCCTTTAAAAAAAATATGGTCTTTTATGTTCTTTTAAAGGTAAATCCTTCTTTCAGTCATTATATTTGAAATACGTAATGTAATATTAGTTGCTTTTTGTGTGCTTTTTAATGGGCTAGGTTATCATTAAAACCATCTCTAGAAATATTACACACTGTGTATCTTTCTCCTCCCAGTTTTCAAGTAGTAAAATCAGTAAAAAAGGGGGGAATATGTGAGTAAACACAGTATTTACAAAGAAATTAAACTTAATCTAATTTTTTTACTTATTTATTAATCTTTTCTCCTGGTTAAATTTTTTTAGCATTCATTTTTATCAATCTCATTTTTCCCTTCCTTGCTAGACTGAATGCTTACTACACATGTGGTTAATATCATAAATAATTGAGGTTTTGTAGGAATGGAAAATCTAAAAACTTAATAATACTTAGATACTTTGGTTGCTTGTAAATAAGAAATACAAATCATGAATTTTAATACAAATATTTATTTACTTATTTTATTTTTTATAGCCGAGCCATTTATTTAATAGCCATTACCTTGCAACACTACAAGGGCTGGAAGTGGTGCCCATTTCATTATGGAAGCACCTAATAAGCTGGCCGTCATTGCCTCCTATGAAGGGATGAACAGTTACAACCATGCCTTCTCCAGGATTCGAACCCAGAGCCATCACTATGGCAGTCAGTGTCACTAACCACTATACTGGCTGGGCGGCAAACAATTAAATATGCCAGAATTTTAAAAATATTAAAAAGTCTGCAAGGTTTATACAGTTTTAGCTAAAAGTAAAATGTGTTCAAACAAGTAAATTAAATATGCATACATATATTCGGGAAAAAAGTTTTGTATATTTTAAAAAAAATATATTGCTTACTTTTTAAAATTTATCCATCTAGTTATTTTTTAATGTTAGATTAATTAGGGAATTATAATAAAGTATTTCTGAACTATTTGCACATACCCTACACACTTAAAAAAATTACATAATAAACACATTTTGGGTCATTTAATAAAATAGCAGATCTATAAATCATATCTACCTTTTCCTAATGGTCACATATTACTGCTAAGTCATTCATTTTGGCATATTAACAAAGACATAAAATTATTAGAATTTAATGGCATAAAAAGAAAGAAAATCAACTCTACCATTGAAAAGAAATAAAACTTCAAAACAAATGCAATTTTCTACTACGTAGCCAAGTCAGAAGACACCTAATAGATCCAAATTGATGTGCATACGTGTAAGCAACACTACAGAAACCAAGAAGAACAGAAAGAAAAACATATACACATAAACAGTGCAGAAGTGCAATCATAATAACTGAATGAAAAGAGTCCTGAATGGGAATGGTATCAGGATTTCAGTTGTTAATCAGGTTCAGTCTTAAACAAAATGTGTCATAGTTTTTGACAAAAGTACTTTTTTCCAATTATCTGCACCCTGGCTGAAAAACTGTGCACTTAATTAGTGACTGTGGAAATGCCAACTTATTGATAACTTTTGAGAGAAACATTTGTTTGGGTCACATCTATTTCAGCAATGTATTTAAAGCCACTTGTTTTTTTACAATCTTCTTTTTCTATCTAATAAACACATACTTCTTGTTTTATTGATTTTTTCACCTGTTGTACAATCTGATCTGTTTTCAAAAAAAAAAAAAAAAAGAATTGCATAACCTCGGCACCAAAATTTGAAAACAAAAAGGAAAAAAAGAGAGGTGCATGATGCCTTTAAGTCAGCCGCATTTATGCTATGTGTGCATAAAACTAACTGGAGTATGAGGTCCATCACTATGCTAAAACAATGAAATTCCACAGGAGAAATGATAATCTACAATCACTCTGGAGAAAGGAAAAGCTGTCTGAATGGGATATGCTATATGCATACTCGCATGTCAACATAATTCTTTTTTTGGCAACATCAAGAATTGTCACATAAATACCTTTTTTGTGACATGGTATGTTGCTTTATCAATATTTTGTGGCTTTTCAGTGGAGTGCAGTTATCAAAAAATACCTTCACAAACAAAAGCATAGTTTAGCACTAATGGACAAATGAGATGTTGCAACACACTCCTAAGATTTTTACATTAGTTTTATATAAATTTCAAAACATAAAAAAAAAAATCTGAAATGTTTCAGATTTTAAATTACGTCCAAAGGGACGTTTATTTAACATTTTGTGTGTTACCTTTATTTGTTAAATACCATGTTCTTCGCACTTAAACCATAAAATTCAGTTCAACAGCAATATCGCAAAATAATTTTAAATTGAGCATATCTTTAGAAATTTCGGTACACGCTCTCACGCGCTGGAGATAAAAATGTTTTTCTGTACAACGTTGGTATTGCTGGCTTTGAAATCTTTGAGTTTGTTAATGAAAAATTCGTTAAAGTTTTAGAGAATATTGTTGCGAATTTCACATTTATTTGGCTATTTATTTAGAACTGTAATTAAAATTCCTTTTTATTTTCCCGTGCAACGCACGCAGACGATTTTTGAAGAGAAAGCTACGTCAAATAAAAACAAAAAAAAACATGCATACATTTATGCAGATTTTTCATTTTTTAAAATTTAATGCAGAGCGATAACATTTAGTGGCAACAATTTGAAAAGTGATTCAACGTTTTAATGATTCAACGCAAAACGCCCAAACGAAAGTAATAGTCCTTCGGGACTAAATCCCTTTGGACTAATAAGCCAGTTAAGCTTTTGTATAAAAAGATATAGTGAACTATCATTCTGTGATTTTCTTGCATTTTGGAGAAATAATTCAAATTTGGAACCTGCCTTCTATGGAACACCATGTAGCACAAATTTTCAAAGCTATGGGATCTGGCATTTAGAAAGAAAAAAAGGTGCATGATATGGGAATTAATTTGAAACTGGAGACACAATAGCAATGGGTTGAGCTCAAATTTATTTAAATTTTTTACACTCTATACCTGTTGGTTATCCAGCTAACTAAACCACAATCTCTTCTCCCAAACTTCTACTGGAATGACTGTCAACTTTCATGGTGAACAGAAAAGTTCCAAAGAAAAAGACAGATAAGAATCGACAAAGCTTGAATTATGCACTTCCCTGCCCCCCACAAAAAAAAAAAATCCAAAAAAAAAAAAAAAAAAAACCTTGTAATCTGAAAAGTTCAGATTACAGTATAACAGCTTAAAGGGGGGGAGAAAATTAATAAGGTCCCTATAACTAATAATTTAAAAAGAATGGTTAAAATATTAAAGTGATACAAATATATCACTTTCATCTTTAAATAAAAATAGCACATATTGTTACCAACTCATATAACTGAATCTTTATTGTTCAATAATGTTGAAAATCAGTTCAGAAAAGAATTTCAATTTAAATAGTTCTGGTACCTGTTTTTGTATTTCTTTCTTACAAATAAAATGGTATAAAAGGAAAAATATCGAAATATTTTAAAAGTTCCCTTTACAGTTCCACTTTTGAATGATGAAGTGCAACCCTATAGTAGATGTTAATTGAACCTTCCTTCTTTTTCACTGTATATTATTCAGTAAAATGTTTCTAATTTTATAAAATTTGTTAAACTACTTATGCTTTTTTCATTATTTTAACAAATTTCTTTTTGTTAATAACGAATTCCACTGCATAGAATTCATGAATAAAAAAATTAGTGTGTGTGTGAAGGTTCTGTAACATCACTTTCTTGCATAACCTTCAGAAGTTTTCCAACCTCTTCTTGCTCAGCAATTGATAAGACATCTTTGATGTTGCTTGATTGGTGGATGATGCCCTGTATCAAATTTATGTTGTGCCAAACTGGTTTGACCTATGTCAGAAGACAAGCAGGAGAAAACATGTTTAAATTCCTGAATGACACGTTCTGCAGTACTCCTCACCTCATCATTTAGTTGTTCATTCTGCAATAACTCAGTTGTTATGTTTTCTGAAGACACAAAAAATATTGGTACATTTAACTCAGGTCACTGTAGTACATGCTGCAACCACCACCTTTCCTAATGACTTTCGTTTTATTGCTTACATTAGCATCTCTCTGCAGAATGGCTCTCCTCAATAGGTTGACGACTGCCGAGCCTATTAGTACAGGAGTACTTCAGGCTGTTACAATTCTTAGAATAGTCCATTATGCTATAATGGAAATTTCTGTTTTCAGTGGATCCAGGTATAAAAAATTTTGTTCTTTCTGCTACTGTGTTACTGTCTTGAGCTATTTATTTGGTGGACAAATTTAACTCTCCTTCATCTTTAATTCCAAATAGGGTTATATTCTCAATGGTAGAATGCAGTTTTTATTTTTGTAGACCAAGGGAAAATATTTCCTTAAAAAAGTCAAGTATACAAGGGGCTGTAATATCTTCTACATATGCAATGTGATGATAGACAGCACTCCCAAATGTGATGTTAATGTTTAACTTTCTATTGATGCTTATTTTATTACCAGACACAGTCTAACGAGTATGCAAAATGGCATCCAGGTGAGTTTACTTTTTTAAACCAAACATTTTTGGATGATGGGAACATTGGTTCCTTTATCAATAGTCATATTGCAAGGAACACCATTTATACACAGTCCAGTCACATTAATGTGACCACCACGTACTTTCCATGTCAGAGTTAAATAACCAATCACAGAAGGCAGGTGGCAGCACAGTGCAGTTGAGCGTATATAAAGGGTGTGTGAGGGCTTCGGAAAACATTTCAATCGTTGGCGTAATGCAGAAACGAAGCGATTTATCCGACTTCAAAAGGGCATGATCATTGGCTTTCGGGCCAAGGGTGGAAGCATTTCCGAAACGGCTGAGTTTGTGAACTGTTCGCGTGCCGCCGTGGTAAAAGTGTACCGTGCATGGCAAAATGGGACTGTCCAAAATCAGCGACGTGGCAAATGTGGTGCACCACGGGCCATAGATGACAGAGGCGAACGACGGTTGCGGAGATGCGTTCGGGCAGATAGACGGGCTACCGTTGAGCAACTGACCACCAAAATGAACCAAGGGGCTACCAAAAGTGTCTCCCAAAGTACTATTCAGCGAACATTGCTGCGTCTGGGCCTCCGAAGCAGACGCCTGGTTCGTGCACCTATGCTGACTGCTGTTCATCGACGGCGAAGGCTAGAATTTGCACGCCAGTACAGCAGCTGGACGTCCACTGAGTGGCGACAGGTTGCGTTTTCGGATGAATCGCGTTTTATGCTCCATCGGACAGATGGACGTTGGCGTATAAGGCGTGAAACCTCTGAAAGGAACCACCCTGCAACCATTGCCGGAACGGTCCAAGCTGGAGGCGGGAGCATTATGGTCTGGGGAATGTTTTCCTGGCATTCTCTAGGTTCACTGATCATTGTGGAAGGCACAATGGATCAATACAAGTACGCATCTGTCCTTGCGGACCATGTTCACCCCTACATGCGCATTGTTTTTCCTCAGGATGATGGCATCTTCCAGCAGGACAATGCGAGGTGCCATACAGCTGCCAGTGTACGTGCGTGGTTCGAAGAGCACCAGGATGAGTTTACCGTCCTCCCCTGGCCAGCAAACTCACCTGACTTAAACCCAATCGAGAATCTGTGGGACCATCTCGATCGAGTTGTTCGCGCCATGGATCCTCAACCGCGTAATCTAGCGCAGCTGGCCACGGCATTAGAGTCGGCATGGCTCAACATCCCAGAGAACACCTTCAGGGACCTATGTGACTCTCTTCCTGCACGTCTCGCAGCAGTCCGCTCTGCGAAAGGTGGTTATTCTGGCTTTTGACAGATGGTCACATTAATGTGACTGGACTGTGTATGTTCCATGATGAAAAGTCCATTATTGTAGTCACCCATTGGAGAAATCTGAAGTCCTTTAAAATGGGGCTTCTTAGTATCTGGCAACCTCCACCCCACAAGAGGGCCACTAATTAGTTTTCCTGCTTTTTGTTGAGAGCAATCTTAGCTCCTGTACTTTGAGGTGGTCTGCAGTTCCTTTGTATGTAGCCTTTAACACCACAGTTCCAGCACTTAACGGTCAGTTTGTTGCCACTGCTGTTCTGCCTCAAGGCAGCAACTTGCCTGGTTAAATTGTTTAATTGTTGATCTATTGGCTCCTGGAGTTGAGTAGCTGCGATTAGGTGGTAGTCCCTATGAGTTTCTTGCTGGGCTGCCTCAAAATTCATGGCATACAACACTATAGTGCTTTTTAAATCCTTAACATCTGCCATTCACAAAGCTTTCTGTATCTCAGGATACCGGATAACTATGAAGACGTACTGCAGAGACAGGATTTCCCTTATTTCTGATAGGCAGTCCAAAAAGACAAGATGAGATAGCCTTTCAACAAATGTGGTGAGCTCCTGGAGTGCTTCTGTTGGCAAGATTTTAATAGAAGCCTGCTACAGTCTTTTAGAGACACTTCCTGCCAAAGTGCAACTCAAGCCAGATAGAGCTTCAAAATCTAGCCTCTGGTTTTCGGGAAGATTTTGAAGGATATCCGCTCTAACAGAAGTGGCGAGATCGCAGACTCTATTTTCAGAATCCCATCCATTTGCATTTGCCTCTATGCATCTTGTACACCTGCCAACAGGTCTTCCCATCATGTGTGGATAGCTTTAAAAAGGGTCGGGAAGATATGTGTTTGAATTTAAAGGTGTTAGTATTATGACCAGCTGTCATTATGGATTTCCTTAAACTTTCAACTTCCTTGGCAACAGCAGTAGAAACTCTGTCATTAGTTTGTTGCTCAGCAGTTGAAACTCTTTTTTGAATTCCTCAAACTTTATTTTCAGCTGTATCTATTCTGATTTCCATAGCCTCGAGTCTGTTTTCTGTTATGGCAGTAGAACTTGACAGCCCCTTCCATCTTTTCTTGAGCCGCTTTCATCTCTTCTTGTCCCGCTTCCATCTTTTTTTGTAATTGTTTTCATCCCTTCCTTAACGGAGTTGAAGGCTCCTTCCATCTTTTGTTGGAATGCACCAAAGACTGTCACCAGCTGTCTCAGTTTCTTCTTCATCTCTCTTATCACTGCCTTTCAGTCCCACTTCTGACAACAAAAATTGTTGTGTGCATATAAATTCATAATGGATTGAATGCACATAGAACCGATGATAGGTTGATACAATTTATTTTAACAAAAGAAACACCTAACAGTTCTGGAACTTTCCATTCATACAGCTCTTCTCAGTAAGACAGAGCACAATCAGTAGTTACCATTTTAAACTACTAAGAATGTTAAACACAACAGAATGCAAAGTGCATTTAAACAGCGAAGGTCACATATAGATCTCTTAGGTGCTATCACACATCCATTTATTTTGGAAAAACAACTGTTGAACAACTTGCAATTTTTTTAAAAAGGAAGGAAAAATTCATGTTTCTTTCTTTCAAAAGTAAACTAAGCAGAAAAATTGTCCAAAACAATTGTTCGCATGAAACAAATGCATGTGCGATATGGGCCTTAGTATTCCAAAGTCAACTCCGAACTAAAAACACTGAGAACTGATGCTCTCTCCAGTCTTATATAGTTTTCTCTCAGCCACCAAGAAATTCCCAGTAGCTTCCGGTTCTCAAAATTACTGGAAGACGTGCAGTTACAGTTATAAACTATAACACCACAGTTCCAGCACTTAACGGTCAGATTGTTGCCACTGCTGTTCTGCTTCAAGGCAGCGACTTGCCTGGTTAAATTGTTTAAAGTAGTAATAACTTGATCTACTGGCTCCTGGAGTTGAGCAGCTGTGATTGGGTGGTAGTCTCTATGAGTTTCTTGCTCGGCTGCCTCGAAATTCATGGCGTACAACACTATATTGCTTTTTAAATCCTTAACATCTGCCATTCACAAAGCTTTCTGTATCTGAGGATAACGGATATCTTAGCCATATACAGTTACATAGGCTTTAAGGCCAATTACAGTTATGCAAAGGCTGGACCCAAAATGTCGCAAAGTTTAACAACTTTAGGTGATAAAAATTAGTCACCAAAACCATCGCAATTTGGGCAATATCTCGCCAATATGGCAAGACAGCCATGTACAACAATGTCAAATAGATTTGCACTTGTATTCTTATTTTTCTGGCAAAATACTGTAATTATGCTTTCACTTATTTATACAAAGAGTCTACAAGGAAAGCATAGGTTATATATATTTCCAGATATATATAATGCATAATATATTGAAAACCACTAGTCTTCGTTTTACTGGTTTGGACTAAATTTTTTTTTCATATCGCATCTATTAAAACATGAAGAAAGAAATAATTGAATGAAGAAAGTATTCTTGGCATTGTGACAACAGTTTAGAGCAGGAACTTCCTAGTTTAAGCATAGTGTACTCATTCATGAAATAAAATCTCCAGTTCAAGTAAACTGAGGTCACACAAGTGCACTATCTTATTTGTTAAGTCTTGCTTCTATGAACATCTTGAGATAAGCTAGAATACTGTCTGCATGGCAGATATACCTGGCCAGTTATCTTTCATCAATGTTTGTCATACTATAAAAGGATTAAGAACAAACTTTCACAATTTATTAGAATTCAGTATAAAATCTACTTTGAAGGAACAAAAAGTCCATCTTTCTATGCATAACATAATCTTATATATCATCAATAATGGATGTCTGATGATTTATGGATAACATTAAATTTGACTGCTTAAAAGTAGTTGTAGAAAAGAATAATTTTATTCAAAAAAATAAAATGGCTGATTCATTTACTGAAAATAATGTACATCTACCATTTTAATATTTCAAAACACTTTCATTTTGAGATGTGATACAGCAAAACTGTTACTAAAACTACTGAAATATCTGCAAAGTTTCTCAGTTTTGATTAATAACACTCCCCAAAAATAATATTAGGAAGACAGTACTTTCTCATTTAAAACTACACTCTTAATTAAAGTACAGATATTCCTGTTCTAGAGTAAATGAGTTGAAAAGTCATTTTGTACTTAAATTGGTTATATGCAAGTCCACAATATTTTTAATATTGAGCAAGTAAAAACTATATTTAATAAAATATCTTTTCTTACCTTTCACAATGATTGCATTTGTCTAGAAACATGTTTCCATGTAGCTCAGCTAATTTGTCAGGTGGAAAATTAGATTTTAAATGTAAACCATCAACATTTTGACTGATTAAAAAATGTATAAACCCATTATTTAATAAAGCAACTAATGCCATATGTGTCACTGTAGGCTTGGCTTCATTGAATGATACATTAATATTTGGTTTAGTTCCCTGCTTTTCCAAAGTCCATACTCCTTTTGGTCCTCTATTAAAACAATTAAAAGGAACATTAATTTAAATAACATAATTTAAATCATGATATTATAATAATTTAACTTTTTGTAGATAAATATTGCTTAAAGGAAAACTTTTAACTTGTATTATAAATCTAACTAATCTATTATAATATAAGTTTTTCACATATTATTTTAGTAAACATTCTTATACTGAAAATAATTATAACTTAATCATAATTTCTTTACATTCATTAATTCAAAATTGCATATTCAGAATTCATTCAAAATTATACATTCATTAAAAAATTGTACAGTTTATCTATCAATTCAATTCTGTAAGTTATTTTTCTTCAGTTTATAAAATCTGTTTCAGCAAAGAATGAGACTATGCATATGGGATGAGTAGCTTATAGACAATAGTTTTAAGAAAAATACCTTCTATTGTGAGTATTTCACATTATCTGCAGAAAAATGATGAAAATACTGCACTGCACATTTCACAGACAAGTGCATCAAGTGTGAATTCTGTCAGTGGTGTTAAGATTTTACCCACTTTGTAACAGGTACAACAGTTAAATCCTTAAATGTTTGTGGAAAGTTTATAAAGTTTTTTTGTGTATCAAAGACTGTCATTTTTAATTATTGATTTTAATTTTGCTCTTCACAAAATACCTCCCTTAATAAACACTTAATTTCACTTTGCAAGTGAGGTTCTTGCAATGACACAGAAATCTTGCATACTTTGGCTAAAATTCAGAAATTAACTTTACAAACAAAAGAACATCATAAAAAGAGAACATAGTAATTAAATACCATAGAACCTCCGTTATTCCAAATAATCTGTTGTCTGAAAATAACCCACAACCGAGGAGGTGTGATCTTGCAGACTGCTACGGTTGGTTTTCCTATCACAACTAATTTTATCTCAATTGAACAGATTCACCCTGTAGCTTTTTCTTTCGTGACCTTGATTGGATGCGGCAATTTTCTTGAAATTTTGGCATCTGCTTTTTTATTTACATTTCACCATTTGTTAGTGCATAGTCTAATAGACCATACCTCCCTCTTAGTGTTCCAATTTTGTGCAAACCTTAGAGATTGGTGCTGAAATATAGTCTTTGGAATACCATGCAACCTTCCATGTTATGAGGCAGAACCCAGACTTCCAAACGGAGTGGGAAGTTGTTTCAGTGATGAAGATTATTTTGATGAAAGGTCGCATTTGATTTGCTTTGAATTCTCTGAATGTGAAAATGGAAATCAGCTAGAAAGTAAACCATTTTCATGCTAAAAATATTACTCTAAAAAATCATTTTGAATATCATCTGTCAAACCCAAATGAAATGCTTTTGCTCAAAACATCATCTGTTCCAGGCTTGCTTTCATACAGACAGTTAACACAAAAAGAAAATCTGAAAAACTGTTCCAGAACTGCTCTTTACAGTTGAAATATTGCAAAATATTGTAAAATGGACAAATGTAAAAGTAAAAAAAAAAATAAGAAGACAAACAAAGAAATCTAAGAATAAATCACGAATTACACACAGCAATGAAACAAATGTTGGCAAATGATGCAGAGATACAAGAGATATTGAAAAGGCCTTTAACAAACTGGAAGTGAGGAAAACATGTCATTTATATCTACCACAGAGAAAACAAAAATCTGCATATGCACATATAAAATAACAAAAATATGCATGTATTGTAAAAAATCTGTGTGCTTAGAATGCACTCGTAAATTGTTATGAATGTGCACAGGAATCGGAACTGAAATAACATGATGAAAAACAGTTCAAATTTACCTACTGTGAATTTTTTTTTTTATTTTTTACATAAAGATTACTATTTATATTCGATTACTTTCGATGAAAATTTGTATTCGAGAAAAATTAATATGATTAGGGGGAAAAACTAATTTTTTTTTCAGAATAATATTCAATGCAAGCTATATTCCAACAAAATTTATATGCTATAAAATAATTTTTTTGTGTGATAATTTATCTAGTGAAATTCTAAAATTAATTTTTTACATTAAGAAAATTCTCTACAGATCATGTAAATAAAATTATGAACTAGTATTTTTATTAAAAAATTTTACTTTCATTTAATTTGAATGGGATCTGGCAGACCACACCTCCTCACACTTACATCCAAAAATATCACCTCCCCATAAATGTTAAAATTTGTTTGGACAGATGCCAATGAAGAAAAGTCGAGAAATATAAATACATAATATAGAGAATTTTAGGTGTATTTTCAATAAATATCATATTATACAGGGTGTTTATAAAGTCCCGGACCCATTTTGATGTTTAATAACTCATAAAATAATAAAGATAAATTAAATTAATAACATAAATGGTTAGATAGACTCAAAAAGGTTTCATGAGTCTTGTCAATGAACTTCCACGTGTGCCCCCTTTGTCGCACGGAGAATATCAAGTCGATATTCAATTTCACACCAGGTACCAGCATGCATGTCGGCATACATAGAGGCTATTGCGGTTGTAATTCTGGCTTTTAGGTCATCAATGTTCGACACTCTCCTCCTGTAAACGTTGTCTTTTACAAATCCCCAAAGGAAAAAGTCCAGCGGTGTTATATCAGGTGATCTGGATGGCCAAGGAATTGGACCTCCTCGCCCAATCCATCTTCCTGTAAAATGGTCATTCAAAGAACTACGAACTATGGTACCCTAATCAGGTGGTGCGCCATCTTGTTGCAAAAAGACATGTGGCTGAAGCTCTTCTAGTTGTGGAAATACGAAGTTTTCCAACATGGTTAAGTATACGACTGATGAGACCATAAAAAAGAACGGTCCAATGACTCTGTCGTGCATTAGTCCACACCACACATTAACCTTTGGGAAATCCCTTTTAAATAGAGCTAATAAATAATCCCTTTATTTGTGCCTCATGGTATACATGGGGGTTTTCAGATCCCCATATGTGAATGAGAGAGAAAAATGCAATTAATAAGCAGGCGATATTTAGAAAAGTACAGATATTTAGAATGGAAAATGAAATTATTTGAAATTAACCACACGTGCAGACGATATTTACAAAAGTAAAGATATTCAAACTTGAAAAGGAAAATATATAAGTTATTCCATCAATAAACGCCATAAGTTTGTTTATATCTTCATTATTTTATGAGTTATTAAACATCAAAATGGGTCCGGGACTTTATAAACACCCTGTATATATCAAAATATTTTAATTATGCTTATTTTCTTTGCAAACAATCCTGACATTTGAACATTCATACACTGATATAGTTTACCTGAAATCAGGAATACCAGCAGAAGTACTGATTCCAGCACCTGTATGAACAACTACATGCTTAGCTTCTTTTATCATGTTAGCCAATTCATTGATTTTCTCATTTAACAGTACTGGATCATCATGAATCTAAATAATCATAAAAATAAAAAACATTACAAAATCTTTTTATTTATAAATTACTGAGCTATTTAAAAATAATTAACTGAGTTTATTGACATGCTTCAATGAAACTTTTAGAACTGGATATTTTGTACTTTCTCCTAAAGGACTGGGATTTTTTGCTTCTGTGCACTTTTTAAAATCTACTTATTCTTTAAATATCGTAATTATTATTAAATTTAAAAGCTTACTTAATGTTTTCTGATTATTCACACAACCACTGAAAAATCACAAAAAATATTCAATAAGGAAAGCAGTAGATTGCTAAAATAGGTATGTGGTAACCCATGATGTTATCAAAAAAGTGTTCAAGCATAATTAAAAGTATGCACACAGCACTTGTGTATCTTGGCTGGTGCACAGTATCGAATTTGTGCAGTTCTGCGATGTTCTTTTAAGCAAAAACAGATCGATGTATAGATAGGGAGGAGAACAAACGTTAAAAAAAAGAAAAGGATTTTTTGAAAAAGATGAGTGTTTCATTACTGATATTTCTTGCTTTTCTAAATTTTATTGATTGCTCGCTCTTGCATGGAATTTTTAGAAAGGGACTATTTTGAAAATGGCTGTTGCCTTTTGTGCAATAGGTCAACAAAACATTAGTTGCCAACAAGTTTGCAAATGCTCTCCAAAGTCTGCAAAAAGTTCGGTTACTGTTTACTTTTGTTTGTTTGTTTATTTATTACTGTTTACTTTTCTTTTTTTTTTTTTATTTACTTTTTTCTGTTTGTCAAAGAAAGCTCTATTTACTGTTTTCCAGTTTAAATGTATATTAATGGCCAAAATGTGGAAATTGTTGAAAATGTGCATTTTTAATTTGTGTTAAAAGTTGATCTTGTAAAATTTCATTATTTTTAATGAAAATCCTCTAAATTTATACTAGAAAATTAATTTTATGCAAAACATAATATAGTGTACTGCTATGAATTAGATTTTTTACCCAAATAAGTACAGCTAAAATGAGATAAAAGAAGGGTCAGTGCTAGGCACTTTTGCCACTTGGTGCAATCTCTGTGGGTCCTAAATTCTGCTAGAAATTTCAAAAAGAAACAAGAAAAACAGACTTATTAATGAATAATAAAATTTTTATGTTTTATTTTTGTTTTGTCTCTTTTCATAACTGTTTGAATCCAGTTCTGTTAACCGAGTTTGTCTTACACAAATAATTTCTACCACTTCATTAGATGCATTTAAAAGATTAAAGTCTATTGTGACTTCAGCATTTTTAGCAAGCTCATTTGCTTTATTTTCAAGCACTTAAATTTCTCTTGCTATTTTCTTTTTCTTTAAGCAAAATCCATTCATTTGTTGATTCTGCTTTTCTTTTTTTATTTTGAACAATCCCCCTCCCTGCTCTTTCAGATATAACTGATTATGTGAATGAGCTGATGAATCTGCCACTCTCAACTCTTTCGCTATTGATACAATTTCGATCCCACCAGCATATTTCACATAATCACAAACTATGCACTGAGCAAAGTATGAATTTTCTCCCATATTTTCTGTTTATATATTTTTATTGATACTAAATCCACATTCAACAAAGGTTTGCCATGGGAATAATTTTAAGTGCTTCCCATAACTTATTCCATAAGCATTTTTTGTTAATGAATGTCTGAAAAAAAGTATCTAATCTCAGTTTTTTTTTTTTTTTTTTCACCTCATAAGTTTTAAATTCTATGAGGTATGGCTGGACAACATTTTCGATGAGATCAAAATATTCCAAAAGAATATTATCGCATCCATCTTCTGCAATGTGACCTTTTTGGGAAAAATGCATCAATATACTTTTCATTTTCTCATACACTTTTGTGTTGTTTTGGGACATATACTTTGTATCCATAGAAGCAGCATTTTGAATTAGAGAATAATTAACTGGACATTTCTCCATCAACTTTTCAAGTAGTTGTAAAATAAAGGTTTGTGAGTCGGGTTTAAGAGAAATGTTAATCTTTATCCATAATTTCTTTTTTAGCATATAGTTCCTGCAAGGGAATATCAGCCCTAAATCCTAAACTAATTTTGCTTATTTCAGTAACAATATTTTTCTCAGAAAAACCAAAGTTACACAAATATTTCAGTGATGAACTGATTTTTAGCATGTACTCTTCTTTTATCATTTTGAAATGCTGCAAAAGTTACTTTACTAATTTGTGTAAATCAAAATAAAAAAAAAGGAACAAGTGGTTCATCTCTCCAACACACACAGTTCCAAAGAACACACAGTCACAGTTCCAAAGAAGGTTTGATCAATTCAGCCACACAAATAGAAAAAAGGGAATTTTACAGGCATAAATTTGTCTTCAATTGCACCTCTTATTATTTCATGATTTGCAAGTTATTTTTGAACATTTTCCATTCTCAATGAGCTTGACATAACCTTTTATATCTTCGCAAATTTCAAAGGCATGCAAGCATACTGGGCAGCCTAAAGTGGATGCTCCTTTATGGAAATGCAAGCCACAACTACTAATAAATATGATTCAGTACTATATTCCTTTTTTAGTTCATTTTGGAGGGTTTCATAAAACTCAGTTTATGGCTGGAACCAACCGAAGTTAGTTTCAGTTTGATGTCTGAATGTTCAATAGAGCCATTTTTAGGTTCTGATCTAATGAAGGAAGTGTTCAACTAGACAGTTCTTAGCCTTCAGTTCAAATGCATAAATTAGTTTTTAAATACATTTTTTAAAATTTTATATCTCTTAAAAAATAGAAGCGGTTGGAATGCGCTTTAGCCCACTGCTTGGCGGCGATTGTTTTTGAATGAGCAATAAACGCACCAACATGGGTAACTCCGTATAACATGTGTACGTTGCCTACATTGTGCAATTCGCTGAAGTTTTTTTTAAGTTTAAAAGGAGCACTGTGCACATGGCATTTTTTTGTAATTTATTTTCGTTATTTTAGCTTATTTTGTTCTTTTGTGTACGTTGCCTACATTGTGCAATTCGCAGATGTTTTTTTCAAGTTAAAACGGAACGGTGTGTGCATGGTATCGTTTGTAATTTTAATGCCCTTTTAAAAAAATTCCTTCTTGGATGCCATTTTGGTTACGTTTCGCGGAGCGTGTCGGGAAGGTTATGTAACGGCATAAAATGTGTAAGTATTACAACATAAAATGTAAATAATTAATTTAAAGCTAACTGACAAATATTTTAATGATCATAATGTTCGTTTTGCATATTATTTTATTATCTTTTTGTGCCAACAGTTTCCATACTAATTTATGCTTTAGAATTCTATGTTTTGTTTACAATAGGTTTTCGGGGAGCGTGTCGGGAAGGTTGCAATTGCAAAGACGTTTCTCAGAAACGCGCCGAATTGGCGATTTTCAAAACATCGCCAAGCAGTGGGCTTAAGCGCATTTTCACCCTAACTTCTATTAAAATACCAACTATTTCCATTAAATCCTTTTAATTTTTTGCATTTGAATAATAATTTATTTAATTTTTTTGGTAAAAGTTTACAATTGGGTGCCCCTTGTTTATTGGCGATTCTTTTTTGATGCCAAGATCGGCACCAGGAAGGCACAATTACAAGATGGCCGCTACACAAAACCAGAATAAGAAGTCAAAGAATTTCACAAACTCCATGTCCATGTACAGATCGACCTATTTTCACTTGAAAAAAAAATCAGAGAATTGCTCAAACTAGTCATTGCACATTGCCCTGACTTTGTCCATGTGCACATCGATTTATTTTCACTTAAAAAAATCATGAAGCTAAAACCAAGTCAAAACTCTCATGGTAACCAGAAATGGGGTTTCATCGCCAAAACTGAACAAAATTTTTCGCCAGGCATTTTTTTTTTTTTTTTCAAAAAGTAAAAAAAAACTCTTACTGTAAGGTTATGATACTATGCTGTTTTTCTAAGAAAAATTACAAAAAGACCAAGGTGTTAACATCTACATTTTTTTCTATAAAGCTAAATACATAAGGATTATTACCAATAACATATTTATCTTTTTATCATTTTTATTTTTTTCTTTATAAATCGATATTCGGCTTTTTTTCTCATCTTGAAATGAAAACACATCACAATGTTTCAGTACTCTCATTATCATGTACCTCAACTCTCCAGGGTTTATTCACATGCCTCAAGATTACAAAACTAGCATTTAAGTCTTTTAATACTTTCAAGTTCATCTCTCACATATAATCCCAAAGATATGGGGAGAACAAGAACTACACAGCGTATTTCTTATAAAGATGAAAAATGTTCTCCTCTAAATGCAGTGATTCTCAATAATAAATCTGAATCCATACAATAACTAATAACAGTACTGTGATATCTATATATAGAGAGAGGGAAACATACACACTTCTAAAAATTCAGGGAAAATCACAAATATAGTGATTTCAAAAACTTGCATGTAAATGTTTCAGAAACATAATCACAATGTACAACATATAATAAGTTTAAAATGGCTCACAAACAAATTTCAAGAAAATTATTAAGTTCACAGTGCTGATAAGGGGTAAAGCGTACTCTATCAGTGAAAAGGGAATAAAAGAGAAAAAAAAAAAAAGGAAAGGAAGAAAGAAAATACATATATGCCACAATAACTGCCATAATAATTTATGTTTATTCCCTCTTATATCAAGAAACATATCACACTTCTATACATAAATGATATACAATGCAGGTTGTACTGTATGCAGGCAATTGGGTATAAATAAATTTAAGCAATTATATTAAGGGAAGAAATCAGCGTTTCTGCATATTCAAATATTTTTATATATTTGACACTTATACACAGAATGTACATACTTCTTTCAACCCACAAACTCCTTTATTTTCATATTTTGACAAACCATCAGCATAATTACAAGACATACTTGATTACAAAAATTTATTGCATCACTTATTCCTTTTCAATGAATAATTCAGAATGTTTGTATGAATTGCAGGCATTAACTTCAAACATTTGGATATATTTAAAGAAACGAAATAACGTGTCTATCCGTCCGATCGTCCGACTAGCTGCGCAAAGACATGTTTTCGAACTCTACGCGCAAGTATCCCTTTAAATCTTTGGATCTAGTACTTAAAACCTTGCCTCAAACAACACCTTCTAGATCATGGGGGAGGAGTTCTAATATATCTTTGAGACTACTTGGGATTTCAAAAAGTATTCAAATTGGGATGGTGTTGCTTTTGGGATGGTGTTGTTTGCGGGTAGATAAAACTCGCCGGGAACTGAAGAAATTCAACTAATCAGAATAAGCAACCGCCGGAGACCGTTTTTAGCGACCAATTTTTAATGCCAACATTAAAGGGTTTGTTTTAAATATTAAAATTATGAACATAATATCATTTTCCGCTAGTACCCAACTTTTCGTCCATTTACTGATTGTCTCTTTTACGTTTGGATTTGTAATAATTTTTTAACTTTTATGTTCATTGAAAGACAACGGAGTGAATATGAAAAATTTGGAAGATTCTCATGTGAAGTGTGTAATAAAATTTTAAGCCCAAAAAGAGATGTACTAATGAATCACCGCGTCTTTTTTACGGTGTTCTATCTCAAAACACAAAAATTATTCTCTGGTATGCCTCTTCGAACGTTCCACTTCCTTTTGTAACACTGAAAATTACAGAGAGCATTTATTTTCTGTTCA
The DNA here is from genome assembly GCA_000611955.2 of Stegodyphus mimosarum. Classification (NCBI taxonomy): domain Eukaryota; kingdom Metazoa; phylum Arthropoda; class Arachnida; order Araneae; family Eresidae; genus Stegodyphus; species Stegodyphus mimosarum. Next base: position 206,824 of record KK116259.1, on the reverse strand, counting down.
TCAAGTAACAAATGCACATGTTACTTTCTCAGTTTCACTGTTCCGAAGATAGACAGACAGACAAAGAAGACAGATGTCTTGTTTTGCACCCACTAAGTCTTTCTGTCTCGATGGGCCAAAAATCAAGCTAGGGTGCGAAGGAAAGGTATATAGAAAATGGGCAAATTCGTATTTCAGAGGAGACTAAAAAGGAACTTCGTATATTTTATGCGAGTTCTAAAGGCCAGGAAAAAAAAGATATGGGACAAAATAAAATTAAAAATAAATGGCCCAAAAGTAATGGAGGGGGAAAAAAATAAAAAGGGCCTATAGAAAGAAAAGGAAAGTAGCCTTACTGATAAGGATAGCGTCACTACCGGTTACAGGAAAAAAAGCATATGATATAAAGCTATTCCTAACTATTATTTAATGTCGGAGGCCTACAACCATAATAAATAAATGAATTTAAATGCACTTAAGTAATATATATTTGATTTACTTTAGAGAAAATAAGGCTACTTATCTGAAAGCTCCTGTTTTCCTTCGGATTGCAGAATGAACAGCGAGGAAGATGAGACCCCTCTTGCACAGAAAAAACTGTCACATTTGAGGGCGAGACACTTGGAAAAAAATTTTTAAAAACTTTTTTTTTAATTAATTAAGGCTTTTTTCCAGAAAAAACACATAAAACTTTCGGAGCTGGCCAAGCTGCTGTCTCCATCGTTTGGGATCACAGCGCCCTCCCTGTTCCGAAGATAGACAGACAGACAAAGAAGACAGATGTCTTGTTTTGCAAGTCTTGTTTGATTTCAGAGGAGAGTAAAAAGGAACTTCGTATATTTTATACGAGTTCTAAAGGCCAGGAAAAAAATATATGGGACAAAATAAAATTAAAAATAAATGGCCCAAAAGTAATGGAGAGGAAAAAAATAAAAAGGGCCTATAGAAAGAAAAGAAAATGACCTAAATACGATTGTGACCAAACAAAGTATATATTAAGTAAGGTAACATATAGTATTGCGGTATCAAAAAATATAAATACATTTTTTTTGGGGCAAAAGGGATTATAACATTATTTTTAGATTATACTAAAAATATATGCACTTCTGCTGAAATCTGAAGTGAATCAGTATAAGTGACTTTCCACTTTAAAAAGAATGGGATAAGTCTATTTAAAAGCATATTGACTTGATATTAAAAAATTTGTAGTATTTTACGGTATTTAAATATGAATTTGTTGATTCAAATCTTTTATATATATTTTTGCTTGAGATATGTAATTCAAACTGAAAATCACGATCATACATTTCTCATGGAATGTTAAAGTTCATTTGTATTAAATAAAGTGCATGAGCAATGAAAATAAATAGGAAAATAGTTTTTGATTATGTTATTACCATGGTTTTAGCAGTTATGCCATCATGTGTTCTATTCAACCAGATTTATTTAGTGCAGGCAATACAACGACAAAATATTGAAAAATACCTTGTTTTACAATATTTATTTTCCTTAATTGACTTAACTATCGTTTTTTATTTTCTAATGCTTTCCTAAGACCCCTTAGGAGGTCTTTTTCCGTTCTCCAGTATTCCAGATGCTTAAGGTAGGGCTCCTATAGGAGCCTTAGCTTAAGGGTTTGTGTTATTTAAATCCTAATGCGGTGTTGCTATGGTTACTACGGTCATTAGCGTCAACTCTCTTTGGCAAAAAATTCCATTTTCACCTCGGCGAGAATCCTGCCAAACATTGCAACCCATAAGTCTGACGTCAGAAATCGGACGTCAACTGTCAGCGCCATCTGTTGCCAAAAGGCTGTTTTCATATTTCTCAAAATTTACTCTTAAGAAAAGGATGTAATGTTTACGATTATTTTCAGCATTCGTACGAATTCTGTCCATAAAATAAACATTTGCTTTAACAAAATACTTAATCGGAAAGTATATACTCGGTAATTCCGGTAGGTTATTATATCTACTACATATAAAATGATAATTTTGCTTTAGTTTACATTTTTTCCATTACCAAAATCATGTAGTAGACGCGTCGACCGCCGCGTTTTGTCACCCGGATGACGTCACTACCAGCAACCAATGGCACGCTTTTTCTATTCCTGTCTTAACCTTGCCTCAGACCAAAGCTGTATGTAAGTACTTACATACAGCTTTGGCCTCAGACTACTTCGTATTGTGAGGATATGCTCGGTGTGCGAGATTGCTGCAAAAAACGTAGATGTTGCGTAATTCAAAGCTGTATGTAAGTAAAGCGTCGACACTTCAAAGGGAGAAATTGCGCTTCGAAACGACTGCAGGGCTCGTAGTGGTGGCGATGGGGAAACACAATCAGTAAAACTGCGCATGCTCCTTTTCTTTTCAGTCATTGGTTGTTTTGATTTGGTTGTTTGCTTGATTCTATCGAAATCTTGTTAGCTTCTAACGTGCTTTGGTTGTGTTATTTATAACTTATTAATTTTGTACTTTTTAATTACAAAAGGCTCTTTTCAGAACCAATTTTTTAAAAAATTTTCTCTAATGGCGTATCCATACTGCGGATTCAAGGATTGCAAGAGTAAGATTTCGTCGAAATCTGATGTAATACATTTCTACACGCTTCTTTGAGACGATACGTACTTAAGGAAGTAATAAAAAAGAGTTTTAGGATATGTATTGTTGAAATTAAAGGTAAAAAAATCTGATAATTAAAAGAATTATTCCCCTATATTTTATAATAACGCAGGTACAAGTTTTAAATAATATTTTAAAAAATCTTTTTTTTATTCCGTTACAGAAATATTCAGAGAAAGTTATGTACTATTTAAACTATTTCACTATTAAAATAAAAAGAGCGCTAATTTCAAATGGACCGAATTGAGCATTAATTACAAATTGACTTGGATTTTTTTTCATTTAAAAGATGCCTCAGAAGCTAAAAAAAGCATGTCATATTTGAGAAAGTATTTTAGGTAGAAGCTCTGTAAGTGGAGAAGAAATAATGCATAATTTTAATGTTAATAACAATAAACTTTGCTTAAAAATGTATTCTTTTCGTATACTTAGGACTCTGAAATACTGTATAAATAGAAAATATATGCATTTATATATATAATTACGACGCAGTTGCAAAATATTTACATCCAATCGTGTCAAAACTGATTGCGGCCTCTCCATCTTACTTCCAACCTTCATGACGTCACTGCAGGGGAGAGGAGGAGGGGAAGAGATTTAGTTTACATCGCCATCACTGCAGTGGATTGGCGCTGCAATTTGGCGTCATGTTATAGTATGGGAGTGCCGACACTTTACTTCATTCGGAGGGTGGAACTGGTGAGTGTTGGTTGCTTTCATCGTTGCTCCCACAATCCGGTTTTGAGTACGTCCGTTGCTTTGTCTAACACGTTCTTTAGGCTTATCTATTGCCGTTGATTGCTTAATGATTATTGCCATATGTCTTGCCATTATTGCTTATTAATTGTTGGTTTGGTGACTTACTCATAACAAAATTGCTTATTATTTACGTATATTTATTTTATTTGGTAAGTATTTTTTGGACTTAGATTATTTTTAATTGCGTTTTGCGGCGCGTTTTTATTTTTTGGACTTGGTTGAATAATCCCGTATAGTTACCCCCAAGCTCTCACTTCAGGTGATCGTCAGGGGCTTTACGGGATTTTCGCCTGTACATCTGTCTGTTGGGACGCCGTTCGTGCGAGGCCCAATTCCAGGGTACAGGACTCCTCTTTTCGGGGACGCTGGATTTTTTGACTTGGAATTGCGAACATGGACGCGGTGCTAGGAGCAGTTAGGGCGCAAATTAGTGACTTAGAGCACGTTAGGGCGCAGAATGGAAGCTTCACAGCACGGAAGGTAAGCTTTATAACTTTCTTCTCAGTATGCAGGATATGTTGCAAACTGTTCAAATAAATCAGGATACAAATTCACATGATACGCAAAAATCAATTTCAGGAAAAAATTCACAGCAGCATAGAGCTACAACCGAGGATAACGATAGGGGGAGAAGTCCTATTAAATTACATGACTATTCTAACAGTGAGGCAGAAAAGGAAATCCCGCTTGATCAGGTCACAAGCTCAGAGGATGAGTCCCCACTCCGTAGGAAGGGAGACCAGATCGTTAGGACAAAAAGCAAAAACGTAAAAGTTAAGACAATGAAATTCACCACTCACACGCAAATTATCCCGACTATTGCAAAAGAAACAAATAATAAAACTGAGACTTCAGTTACTAGGCTAGCGGAACAAATTGATAGTACGCATATTGACAATCATGACATGGATAGAAACACTGAGCAGGCCGGGGAGGTTAACACCAATACTGTTAGCAGTATCTCTGCCACTAATGATAACACGCAAAATTCTAGAATTTCCCCCATCACGCTGAAAGATACCAAAATGCACTGGGAGGCAATCAAATCAATTTTTCATAAAAATAAAATCAGATTTTATGGAGAGCAAAGCCCAGGTGCCATCAAAGTTCATACTGAAAATCCGGAAGATTATAGGTTGGTTGTTCGAATCCTAAACTAATATGATATCGAGCATCACTCTTACATCGTGCCTGAGGATAGGCACATTAAAGTTGTTATCAAGGGACTTACTTCCTGCATCCATATTGATGACATTAAAATTGATCTGGAGAGTCTTAACTTCAAAAATGTGGAGGTTAAGCAAATGACTCGTCATAGAAATGGGGAAACAACTAACTTGCCACTGTTTATAGTCTCATTACCTAAAACTGAGGACTCTAAGAGAATTTATCAGGAACGCTTTTTGTGCGATATGAGAGTCAGAATTCAGGAATATAAAGGACGGCAAGGCCTGCTCCAATGTTTTAGATGTTAGGATTTCGGCCACACCCAGATCGGGTGTAACTATGCCCCCAAATGTGTAGATGTGGCAATGCTGAAATCCCTCTTTGTTGTGCCAACTGCGGAGAAAGTCATACAGCAAGTTTCAGAGGTTGTGTGGAATTTCCGAAGCGAAAAGTTGAATCTGGGAAAACCTTCACCAGCCGTATTATTGAAAATAAAACGTACGCACAGGCACTTCAGGGCGGGGCCTACTCTGACATGATTAATGAAGCCAAGAAAGTCTTCAATGATCTGGCCGAACTCGTCACCGTAATCAAAAGCGCTGGCTTTCATATCACACAACAAGTAAAGTAGATAACTCACAACAGTCAGTAAAATAGCTCCCCTAATAATATTGATAATGGGAAGTAATTCTCACATGCAGAGTCCCATCAAATTCATGACTTGGAACGCTAGAAGCGTTGTCGGTAAAATTCCTGAACTTGCTCATTTTATTATCTCGCATGAGATTGACATTGCAATGATTACGGGAACGCATGCTACCCCGAATATAAGCATCAAAATTGCAAACTATAGAATTTACAGATGTGACAGATTGAGTCACATGGGCGGAGGCGTTGCCATTTATGTGAAAAGCACTCTTCAATCCTGCTTCATCCAAGATCATAGAAATAATGCAGTCGAATTTATAACAGTATCTGTGCTGCTTCCCTATTATGGCATAGTTTACTTCACCTCACTCTACAATCCGCCGCGGCACACCCTGGAGGACGACTTATTAAAGGATATACTGCAACCCGATTAACCCGTCATTTTAACAGGGGATCTCAACGCCAAAAACAAGGAATGGCACTGCAGAAAAACAAACCGCAGTGGTGAACGAATGTTTGAATTTATTTGTAATCACCCGGTGTATTTCTACACGCCCCGCGAGTACACCTATCTACCCATGCAGCCTGATAAAGGTGATATACTGGATCTGGTCATTACCACCACTCCTATTTCAGTTTACATGGAGGTTATACACGACCTGAACTCTGACCATGTTCCTGTTGTTGCCACTTTAGGCACCACCAAAGATGTTGAAATCAACACTCGTAAAACTACAAACTGGAAATTATTTGCGGACTTTCTTTCAAGCCACCCCCTCAATTTTTGCAGTCTCAGAACATCACAAGATATTGATTATGCTGTCCACCAACTTACAGATGCAATTAAAAATGCTTATAATGTTGCCACCAAGAGGCTGCCCCAGTCTCATCTTGCGGCCAAAGTACCAGCGTCGATTCGAGAACTTATCAGGGAGAGAAACAGAATTAGGAAAAACTTGCAAAGATCCTGGGATCCTGCTACGAAGAAAAAGCTGAATAGGCTAAATAGGAATATTAGTCAATTGATCAGGGAGCATAGAAAGGAACTATGGGATGAAAAAATTATAGGTTTTTAATGAGCCAAGTAACTCCTTCTGGTCTTTTGTCAAAAGATTGAAGAATAAATCCACCACGTCTAAACCCATCAGCAGACATAACAAGATCGCTCTAACCAATAAAAATATGGCCAACGTCTTAGCAGAGCATTTTGCAGACCAATTTCAGTCTAATGTAGTCCCATGTGATTTGGACTTTGCTTATGATGTGCATTACTGCGTTGATGACTGGTTACGAAACAATTCTCAGCCTGCTAAGGACCTAGACCTCACCACTCCAACGGAGGTTCTCAATGTTATCAAGAAGTTGCGTAACAGAAAGGCACCAGGGTACGACACTATCACGAACGTCGCAATTAAGAATCTGCCCCCAGGCATCATTACACGATACACGAGCATTTTAAATGCCTGTTTGACGCTCAGTTATTTCCCCACTATCTGGAAATGGGACAAAATGATAGTACTACCTAAACCAGGAAAGAGCATTACTAAGCCTGACGGCTTCAGACCAATCAGCCTCCTCCCGGGATTAGGCAAAATTTTTGAGAGAATCACCCTGAAAAGAATGGAACCATATCATGAAAAACTCCCCGAAGAACAGTGTTGCTTTCGAAGCTCTCTTTCGACAACGAAACAACTTGTGAAGCTGTCAGAGTATGTTGGCAGCGCACCGCATAATAATCAGAACGTCGCCTTACTCATGCTAGACGTGGCAAAAGCCTTTGACCGCGTCTGGCATGAGGGGCTTATTTTCAAGCTTCTCTCGGCTGGCTTCTCTCCAGGAATCATCAAAATAATACATTCATTTCTCCAGGGTAGGAAGTTCCACGTCTCTATTGGAAATGACCTTTCTGACATTATGAGGATCAGAGCCGGGGTCCCCCAAGGTTGTATCCTTGGCCCCATTCTCTATTTGTATTATGTTGCTGACCTACCTAAAGTAAATCTTGATTATAACTACTTTCTGGGGTGCTACGCAGGTGACACCGCTTTAGCGGTGAAGTCAACTAGTGCTAAGCACGCTATTCGCAAATTACAGAATATCATGCCTCAGCTCGAGTTTTGGTGTAGTAAATGGAGAATCAGCATTAATGCTAGTAAATCACAATTACTTATTATTAGGAAGAAGCGAGTAAAGTCGCCTATTATTGCAAAGCTCACTCTTTTCAACACAGAAGTACCCATTGTTAACAAGGCAACTTATCTTGGCGTTGTTTACAATTCAAAATTTAACTGGAAGGACCACATCGCAAGAGCAAGAGGAAAAGCTATAGGTGCTATTCAAAGTCTCATGCCATTTTTAAACTCAGATTCTAAACTTGACCTAAAACGGAAAAGACAACTTTATATTGCTGTTATTCGCCCTATTTTCGCCTATGCCTTTCCAGCCTGGGCAGCCATTAGGAATAAAGACTTAGAAAAACTTCAGGTTATGCAGAATAAGCTTCTGCGAACAATTACTAATGCGCATTATCTGGTTTCTAACAAAACTGTACATACAGATTTAAAGATCGAACCAATTATTACTTTCCTTCACAGAATGAACAGTACCTTCTATGAGAAAGCATTAAACTGCCCACATCTAAAGAAACTCAGGGTGTTCGATTACATAGTACTGGAAGAAGATCAAGAGCTAAGGCCGTTCGTAGCACACCTTGTTCGAGACTCCAATTTCCCGACGTAGCATGTGTTTCCGCGTGTACATAGTGTATATAATGTAAATTGTATCTGTTTAATTAGTTACCTGCATTTATTTTCTTCACTTATTATTTTCTCATTCGATTTATGTGTATTATGTTAGTTGTTTATATGTATACCTCATGTTCCCAGCTTTTAGGATTTCTCTCTGCTCTCTGTGTATAACTGCACTTCATGTAAACTTTAAAAATATTTCCATTTTGCAAAAGATCATACATAAAATTATACTTCCTTTCCTCCACATATCTGCAGTTTTGGAAGGGCCAGTTCCTTCTGCATTTAAAATATTCATTAAGTCTTCCCATTTTTTTTCTGTTCTCTTTATTAAATGTGCTGTCAATTTTCCCGCTTAACAGCTGCGGATATTTTTCGAAAAATGTCACCATTAATTCGAATTGGTTAGTAGTTGTTTTTTTTGCTACTGTCATTTTCTGTGCGAAACAGCACTTTTGACAACAAACTACCTCCTTTGCCTGAGCCTCGAGCAATGTAGAAGTGAGAGAGACTGGTTGCTATGAAACAAACGTCACTTCCGGACGGAATTTCCACTTCATTTTCCGCTGACGGAATTAGAAGGGGTCAGACTCGCTCTATCGTCTGCTGTCGAGTGGAAAGAGAATACCGACCGTTTTTCCGACAGCCACGTCGACCGGTGTCCAGACTAGACCCCCAGGTTATCGCTGCTCCTAGCCCGCGCGTTTTGTTCTCTGCCTCCTGACACTGCGACTTATGGTCGCCCCCGACAGACAGACAGACAGACAAAGAAGACAGATGTCTTGTTTTGCACCCGCTAAGTCTTTCTGCACCGATGGGCGAAAAATCAAGCTAGGGTGCGAAAGAAAGGTATATAGAAAAAGGGCAATTTCGTATTTAAGAGGAGAGTAAAAAGGAACTTCGTATATTTTATACGAGTTCTAAAAGCCAGGAAAAAAATATGGGACAAAATAAAATCAAAAATAAATGGCCCAAAAGTAATGGAGAGGGAAAAAAAAATAAAAGGGCCTATAGAAAGAAAAGGAAAAGAAGTAAGAAAATGTCCTAAATACGATTGTGTCCAAACAAAAGTATATATTAAATAAGGTAACATATAGTATTGCGGTAACCAAATATATTCAAAAAAAATTTTTTTTTTCAAACAACACCAGACAAGATCATAAAACCATACACAGTGCGAGAGCATATAAGCAAAATTAAATAAATAAATAAATAAATATCAGAATTTTTTTTAGTTAATTTTTTTTAAATATTATATTTATTTAATAATTTAACCATCATAGTTTACTATATATTTGTACTAGTCTAACAAGTTGAGGCACACTTTATTAGTATATGCTCATAACTCTAAGAGCTGTATTCAAGGAAATATAAATTAATCTTATTGTATTCTTTATTTGCGAACTGAAAGAAAAAAA
>KK116259.1:179629-197329 GCA_000611955.2 Stegodyphus mimosarum | reverse complement strand
ACAGACGGCATCTACTGATAAGGATAGCGTCACTACAGGTTACAGTAAAAACAAGCATATAATATAAAGCAATTTCTAACTATTATTTAATGTCAGAGGCCTACAACCATAATAAATAAATGAATTTGAAGGCACTCTAATAATATACATTTGATTTAGTTTAGAGAAAATAAGGCTACTTATCTGAAAGCTCCTGTTTTCCTTCGGATTGCAGAAGAATGAACAGCGAGGAAAATGAGACCCCTTTTGCACAGAAAAACTGTCACATTTGAGGGCGAGACACTTCGGAGAAAATTTTTTAAAATTTATTTGATTAATTAAGGCTTTTTCCCGGAAAACACACATAAAAATGTGGGAGCTGGCCAAGCTGCTGTCTCTATCGTTCGTGATCACAGCGCCCTAGATTCTATGGTCGCCCCCCCATTCCACTTCCGGCCTCCCTCAGCCACGGTCCCGACTAAGGCTCCTGTACAGTGAGCCGGTAACGCGCGGTAAATCGGCTGTACTTGATCGGATCGGACGCTTTACTTACATACACAGCTTTGGCATAATTCGGTAACATTGTTGTAAGATGATTTTTATTTGAGATACTTGCAACTTGAAGCAGTGAATGTGCAGTTTTTGTTAAAAATTAATGTGAAGTTTTCTGTTTGCTGAACAGAATATTTAAAGTTATGTACTGTGATAAGCGGAAGCAGAAACCTCATGTGTGTGAGGTATGTAACAAATCATTTACACAAAAATGTTATTTAATCGAGCACATGCTTCTTCACACAGGAGAGAAACCTCATATGTGTGAAGTATGTAACAAATCATTCAGACTAAAGGGTCATTTAAATTATCATCTGCTTATTCACAGAGCAGAGAAACCTCATATGTGTGAGGTATGCAACAAATCATTTAGACAAAAGAGTCAGTTGAATGAGCATATGCTTATTCACACAGGAGAAAAACCTCATGTGTGTGAGATTTGTAATGAGTCATTCAGAGTAAAGGCTCTTTTAAACAAGCATCTGCTTACTCACACAGGAGAGAAACCTCACATATGTGAGGTATGTTACAAGTCATTTATACTAAAGGCAGTCTTAAACCAGCATATGCTCATTCACACAGGGGAGAAACCTCATGTGTGTGAGGTATGTAACAAACTATTCAGACTAAAGGGTGATTTAAATAGCCATATGCTTATTCACACAGCAGGGAAACCTCATGTGTGTGAGGTATGTGACAAGTCATTTAGAGTAAAGGGTCATTTAAATGAACATATGCGTATTCACACAGGAGAGAAGCCTCGTGTGTGTGAGGTGTGCACCAAATCATTCAGAATAAAGGGTCAGTTAAATGAACACATGTTGATCCACACAGGTGAGAAACCTCATGTGTGTGAAATATGTGACAAGTCATTTACACTAAAAGCTGTTTTAAAGAAGCATATGCTTACTCACAAAGGTGTAAAACCTCATCTGTGCCATGTATGTAACAAATCATTTAGATTAAAGGCTACTTTAAATGACCATATGCTTATTCACACTGGAGAAAAACCTCATGTGTGTGATAGATGTAACAGATTATTTAGACTCAAGGCTCTTTTAAACAAGCATTTACTTTCTCACACAGGAGAGAAATGTCGTGTGTGAGGTTTGTACTAAGTCGTTTAGGCAAAAGTTTGTTTTAAACAAGCATATGCTTATTCATACAGGAGAAAAACCTTATCTGTGTCAAGTGTGTAAAACATCATTTAGACAAAAATATGCTTTAAATGAGCATATGCGTATTCATACAGGAGAGAAACCTCATGTGTGTGAGGTATGTAGTGAATCATTTAGAATAAAGGGTCAATTAAACCAACATGTACTTAGTCACACAGGAGAGAAACCTTATGTGTGTCAGCTGTGTAATGAGTCATTTACGTTAAAAGCTGTTTTAAACAAGCATATGTTTATTCACACAGGGGAGAAACCGTATGTGTGTGAAGTATGTGATGAGTCATTTACATTAAAGGCAGTTTTAAACAAGCATATGTTTATTCACACTGGAGAGAAACCTCACATATGTGAGGTATGTAAAAAGTCATTTAGTGCAAAGTGGTATTTAAAAGATCATATGCTTATTCACACAGGGGAGAAACCTCATGTCTGTGAGGTATGTAACAAATCATTCACATTAAAGCATCATTTAAATAGGCATATAGTTATCCACAGAGTGAAGTCTAATGAGTTATGTATATAATGTGCTGTTTGGTAGGAACAAGAATTTAAAGAAACCTATGTATTTATGTAGAAAGAAGACTTCCCTCTTTTGAGAAAAATCTAGTTTAGTAAGAACCTTTACTTATGTATAGAGTAAGGACTTACTGTGTAGCAAAGCAACCTTATTATACGAAGTATGTGGTTTGTTATTTAACCAAAATGTTCAATAAACTATGTATTGTTTCCCACAAGAGTTGAATTCTGGAATAATTTAGCCACTGTTATAAAAATTTAGCACAGATTTAAAAGGGGGACTTTATTTCTGCATTTCACTGCATTCAGTAATCTGAAGTCCTTTGGCATTTCACTTATGGATGTATGGTTTGGAGAAAACAATACGATGAAGACGCCTTTACTGAAACTTTTAAGTTAAGTGTGAGCCAAACGGTTGTTATAATAAGGGTACTTTATTGAGTTCTGCATTAAATTAGTTAAGTTGTCAAACTTCAGTTATGAAATGATTTTCAAACCAATCATTCAATAATTTTCTAACATCCATGCCCTTATTTGAAGGTAAATGGTGGGAAAGATCTTGTGTCTTTAAATGCTCAAGGTCGTATATTTTTTCAATATATTTCCAATATTTTTTTTTGCCTGAATGAAATTTTAACTTCCTTTACCATGGCAGTTTTTATATTTGGTTGACCAACATGTCAAATATGTGTATGCAATTTTAAATCTATTTCCTCACTGAATTTTAGCTTAAGCCATCAATTAGCTATAGTCCAATTAATGGTATGCCCTCATTGTGATATTGTCTCACCCATTCAGTCATCACTTTGTTTTGATTGTTATTTTCAGCATAATAAATATTTTTCCTGTTCTTCTTCTTTTTTTTTTTTAATGTCATATTCTGTTGAATTTTCAATGCCAGACATTCATATAATTTTGACACAGATATGCCTTAGCTATTTATTGCAGCAATTATCCTTTTTGCTTAAATTAACTACAAAATATGCTTTTGCTTTGCAGATCATGCTACAACTCCAGAATTATAAACTTTTTTTAAATGTAACTGAAAATTCAAACATTTTGATAAGATAGCTGTAATAATAATAGCCTGAAAAACATAATAAACTTGATCAAATTACAAAGCTATGGAGGAGGGCAATTTGCACTGAAGTTTCTGGGAATCTTAATTCTTTCTTCCTTCCCCGCTATTATGTCAAAAAATAAAAACCAGTATCAGCAACATCCCATTCCAGATGTTTTAGGGCTTCGCTTATTGTTTAAATCAGACCGAAAAGTACTAACTTCCCTATATAACTGCCCAAGGGCCGAAATGTGATTATGGTGAATGTCAACACAACATCAGTTAGTATATTGTCATTGACCGCAGTGTGAATCCCTAACTTTGAAAGTGACATGTAGGATGCTCATTCATTTGGGAAAATATTGCTTTCGTGATATACAGTACAAAGTCCAAGATCCGGATGTCCAACATCCGGAATGATCTAAAACCCGGACCTCAAAGCCACCACCAACCAATTTTTTTAGGTATTTTTTTAAGGGTATGCTATTCGAATGCTGATTTGATTTTTTTCCCTTCCTTATAAATAAAACATGTAGAGAGTCCTCCATTCTTAATCTGACTTCGGCATTAAATAAAATACCTCATTATTGTAGAAATAATCATTTTTAGCATAAATTTGTGTGATCAATAATTTGACTCCATGGCTGCGTATTTGCTTGACATCGATCTCAAACCGAAACATAGAAACATTGTTGATTTTACACCAAATAATATTTTGTATCCTTGACGCTAACCTGGTGAATCATTATTTATTATATTTTTGCAAGTTTATCAACACATGACAACTTAAGTGATGACTTATGCAGTGATGCTTAAACAATTTTTTTATGTTAGAAACTGAATAACAAAGAGTATTAGCCGATTGCAGATTTAAGTTAAATGCACTAAGAAATGTTGACAAAAAAAGATTTAACAAAAATTTCTTTCCATATGCTAAAAGTAGATTTTGTTAATGAAACTCATAGGCCAAAAGATTACATTTAGTGCTATCTGAATTAAGAATAACTGATTTGTTATTCACATAAAGCCAGAACTGGTGCCAAAGCTCGCATGGCCACACCAGGTAGCAGAATTTAGGGAAGAAGAGGAGTTAACAGAAGTTTTTCATTGCGATGACAATGCCTCAATTATCAATCAATTAATGGATGGCAAAATCTGTAGGCTCTAGATCCAGAAAATCCCACCACCAGTTGTGAAGAAAGTAACAGAGAGGTTACTGAAAAAGAAAAAATTTCGATTGACGTGTTAGTCAGAATTCTCGACACACCAATTACAGGCCTTGAACAATGGAACTTAGTAACTGAACAAGAAATTATATGTCTACAGAATTAATGAGAAAGTATTAGCACAAAAAATAAAGCAACTTAAACAACTTACATTGATAGAAATGTTTAATAAAGAAAATATACAAATACTATTTTTTTTTTTTTTTTTTTTTGTAAATTTTGTACTCTTTAGATCATAAATGTTTAATTATTTCATAAATCACAATTTCATATTTTTAATTTTGTAATTTCTACATGCCATCTTAGCAAATTTAAAAAAATCCCAAATCCAGAATCGAAGTCCCAACGAGTCTGGATCTCGAACTTTGTGCTGTACTTGCTTTTTCTTAGTGCTATATTCTCCATTCCTTCTGATGATGTAAATCTGTGGCTGATTTATTTTATTAATGTTTCATTCCTAGACTTTGTAGGAAGCAAAATGTTTTTAAAAAGATATTTTGCTGATGTTCCGGATATTGGAAAATTCCTCATATTTGATGTCTGAATTTTGGACTTTGTATTGTAGCATGTAAATGTGTTTACATGGAGAATATTAAACATATATTTCAATAAAAGTGCATGTAATAGGATTATGCACAAATATTTTTATTGTAATTTAATTATGTATTTTTCTCCGGATAGAATTAATTTCATTAACCCTCTGAGTAGCTTGGCTCTTTCAGGAAATGGCATTAAAAATAATCGTGTGTACTCTACTGGTCTTTCACAAAAAAGGCTAGTATTTTGACTCAAATTATTTGAAAAGCAGGCCCCCCCTTGCATGACTTGAAAAGCAACCCTCATCATATGTAGTTATAGTTAAGGTAATTTTCCCTTCTGTTGAATTTAGCGAGTGAAATTAGTTTTTCTCCCTATGTTATCTTCGGCACAGGATTGGTTGCTAGAATGATATTTTATCTTCTATTTGGCTACTTTATAGTTTGCATACGAACATCTAGGCTATATATAATTCTTAACAATCAAGATATGTGTCTAAAACAGAAAGTTAGTCAATATGCATCAGTAATAGAAACTATGTAAAATGCTTTAAGTTTCCTGTTTCTTTAGGGAATTGCTTCAATAATGGTGAAAAATTAATCTTGCATTCTTTACAGGCATTTTCTATGAAAATACTTTTTAATATACATTGTGAAAGGGAATTTGTGAGAATTTTTCCCCTTGTGTTCCAATTTTCCAAATATAAACTTTCCACAACTTATTTTAATATTATGTTTATATTTTTAAATATTTTAAGTTTGTACCAGATTAAACTATTAGATTTAAATAGTTCTTTAGATTGCCACATAAATTTATTAATAATTAGTTATTTATGACAACATTTTGACTTGTACAAAATAAATAAAGTACAGTAATCGCGAAAATTTCGATTTTTCGTATTTCAAAGGAAACATCCATTTTGATTAGTTCCATTGTGACATTTATACGTACACATGTCTTAAAAAACAATTCATCATAAAATGCTAAAACCTCATACTTGGGATTTATGACTAGTTTCGCTATGACGTGTGTCCGCGCATATGTATGCATGTATATCGCGTAACTTAAAAACGGTTAGTCGTAGAATGTTGAAAGTTTGTGTATGGGATTGCAATAACATCTGGTTGTGCACTTTACTTTTTTATTGCAATGGGCAGTACCAAAAGGGCACTTTGAAATGAAAGATCATATCTCATTTTCAAATGAAATAAGTTTAAATGAAGTTTGCAAAAACATGTGTTTAATTTATTAGGCATGCAAGGAAGTCATGTGGTGTATGCATCAGATTTTTTTAAGATGTTTCAAAATGAACATGACTGAATGTGATTGAGGATGTGAAAATGAGCAATGTCCTTGCCGGAACTTGAACCTGGACCTCTCGAATACGTGCCGAGGGTGCTACCGTTACACCACGAAGGATGTAGAAAGGAAGGTGAAAATACCTTATATACTTCCTCTTTTAAAGGGTGACTGGGGATTAGGAGACCAATTGCCAAATTCCTGGTGATGAAGAATCCCCTTTTTTTGGTTTGAGCGCCATCCATCGCTTTTTCTAGTTCGAACGCCACTGTAGCTACATTAGGCTATTTGTGCTGGAGACACACGAAAAATAAGCAATGCCCTCACCGGAACTTGAACCTTGAACCTCTCGAATACGCGCCGAGTGTGTTACATTACATCATGAAGGCTGCAGAAAAGAGGGAGAAAATACCTTACAACTTTAAGGAGGAAAATATTATTTTAGAATGAATATCACACAATAATGTCTCCCTTAAATTGTTTTTCTGAAAAATATTTTTGTAATATTAATTTGAAAGCAGTATTTCTACACATAAATTTGATATTCTTAAATGTATGTTATCTACCTGTATATATAAGCAGTCAGTTAAACCACAATCTAACAACTGTACAAGATCTGTGTAAAGGTACATTTCTGTGATCTATTTCCATCTGTTCTATTATCTATTTCTGTCTATCCTATGCGTTATATCCTATAGAATAGCGTTATAATTTTTCTCTTGAATATTCGACTGGGTAAAATATGCCAATATGACATGTGCGAACAAGTAAAATTATTCATTACATAGTTTCGCATTCAACATTATCATGTTGAATGTGCACTTCCTTTAAAAAGATGGCAAAACACATGACTGTTTTAGATTTAGTTTAGTTTATTTGATTATGTCAGATTTGATTGTTATCTGACTAATGAAAGGATGTCTTCATGGAGAACTTTCGATGGCAAATTATCTGGTATTGGCGTTACACATAAAGTTGTTTTTGTTTTGTTTATGTGATTATGGCAAAGCCTCGACGGCTATCTGCCTAAGGGAAGGGATGCCTTTGTGGAGGACTTTCTAAGAGAAACTGGCTCGTATACACATTACAGATGGAGAAAGTTATGATAATGCCATGCAGCCTGCCCGTTCAGGGGATTCGAACCTTGGACCGAACTACCAGTGTTCAGCGCTCGTGGGTCGTGATACTTGAGGGAAACCACGGAAGCATTCATGCAGTCGGCATGTTTGCCAAAACTAGAGTTCCGATCAAATTACCAGTGTTCACTGATATTACCGCTCGACTGTTGGCTAGTCCATATCTATTTAGGATAATGTGACTTTGCATGCCATGCTAGAATTTTAAATCTATGTGGCATGCAAATTATTTAGTCGATGCAGTGTAATAGCAAATTATTAAATTCTTACTGACTTGATTCTTGTAGTTTTCTACAAAACTGGGTCTTGTGGTGGCTGACTAGATAAGACTACAGAATCTGATCCTTTGATCTGAATTTGAATCATGTCGTATAGCCTGGCTATATAGGAGTTTTTGTGGATTTCTACGTGTGAAATACAATTGTCAGCCAAGATTCCTTTCAGAATCTCCCAGGAAAGCATTCCACTTCTTAGTCAAATAACTGTAGTATGTGTCATCGCTTTTAATTAAAGTAAACGAACTTCTTAGGAAGTGCAACATGGAAGTATATATTAATCATTTATTTTTTTTCAAAACATTCTTTCTTATTAAAAATCTATTTAACAATGATTATATTGTTTATATATCCTAGTAAATCATGAATACTTTTTATCTTCTTGTTATCTCTGTTTCTGCGTATTATAAAAATTCAAGCATTCAGAATTTTACACAAAATAAATTCTTCCCCCAGGAACAAATGTAACGTTTGCAGTCAAAATTATTCAAGATAAATACAACCTGTTTTTTCAGTAACCGTATGTTTTGGCTTATTTGACTAAGGTAAAGCACACTGGGTCTATCTGCCTAAAAGGAGGGATGCCTTTGTGGAGTATGTTTAGGGAAACTACTGGTATACATTTTACACGTGGGGAAAACAAGTAAAACGTCCATGCAGCCTGGAATCGAACCCATGTCGGAACTACAAGTGTTCGGTGACTTTACTGCTCGGCCGAAAGTAACAGAATGTCTATTACCTATACAATAATCTACTAAAGAGGTAGGTCTAATTTAAGAAAAAGAGATGCAAGACTGTTTTATACTCAGCTCAGTGAGAGGAATGTGATCATTTTCAATGTGGCAGTTGGTAATGCTCAAGTTAGATGGTCAACGTACAAGTTAAAAGGTGACAAGATCAAGTAAATGTTTGTCAGCTGTTGCTGAGTTATTATGAGCTAACTGTTAATTATTTTGACTTAAACATATGGATGACATTGAATTCAGGATCAGTATTACATTATTTCAATGCTGCGACGCCTCCTAAAATTTTTGTCATAAATATAAACATTTTAAAGTAAATATAAACATTTTTAAAGCCCTAAATCATAGTAAATACAGTTTCTGAAACTTATTATATTTATACAACTGTTTTGCAGTTGGAGAACATTCTCTACTTTGAAATTTCTTGCTGTAGGACTAACGTAAAAGTTAAATATCGCACCTTAGTGTATGTACATAAGATGATTTATATAGCATCTAGATATGATATGAAATTTTTTTGAATTGGAAAGGTGACGATCAGTGTACAGCCAACAAGTTAAAAAATAATCGAACATAATATGTATTTGGAAATACATTCCATATAATTTTTGAAACTAAGATATCCAACAGTTTATATAATGCTATCGTGCTGGTACATTTTTAAAGACTCACCCGTTTTTGCTTTGCGTCCTCTGGTGTGCAGTTAGTAGCAGATACAACTAGTAACTGGAAGATCAGTGGTTCGAATCTCGGTCTTTAAGAGAGGAGAACATATGGAATAATCGCCTTTCTTTACACCCTAGTAGGATAAGTTGACAGCACATCTATCTGAATAAGTTTGAAGATTCATGACTGTGATCCAGGCATCATCAATGGTTGAGCGGTTAAGACCTCTGAATATTGGCAGTTTGACCTGGTTTGGGTTCGATCACAGACGAACGGACTGGCTGCATGGTTGGTTTTCGTGGTTTTCCCCTATATGTAATATGCTAGTGTCCCTCAGAATCTCCTCCACAAAGGCATCCCTCCTCTCAGGTAGGCAGCCCTCGTAGTTTTGCCGTATTTAAATAACTGAGTCGACTATGATTGAGATCCTGGCCAGTTCGTTGTTAAGTTTACCTGTTTCATGGCGTTAAGCACCTAATGTATTCTACACAATATTATTATCAATGAATTTATCTCAGGAAGTTATCCAAAAATATATTAACAACACAAATTTTTTGAGGATTTTTTTGTTTCCGAATACCGAGTGAAACGCCTTTGAAACGAGTGAAATAATTTACTCTAAGTTGAAAACTCTCATTCATCAGTTTCGACTCAGAGATGGGAATTGAAAGAAATATGATTCTTTTCTAAAGCTTAAATTTGAACTTGGTTTAATATGGGAGATTAAAGCTAATAGGATGTAAAAACAATGAAATTTTGATTAATTACATAGGAATAAACTGGCTGTTCTAGATTCATTAATCGTTCACATTATGTTATTTGTAATTATTAAACTTACAGAGGATCACTTGGTTTAGAAAAAAAAGTTAATGCATTTACAAGTACCAGCAAGGCAATTTGTATGCTCTCCAAGGATAAAGATAACTAAATATATTCTAAAAATTGAGTTTGTAATCAAGCTGATCTGGGAAGCCTATAATTAAGTTCGAGATGGAATATAGCTTGCAATTAAGTTATATTCTTTCTAAAAACAAGAACTATTTCTTTTGTTCACCTATAAAAAATACCTATTAACTACATATGTGTTTTCGAAAATATTCCTAAATGCAACATAAATACAAACCTTCAGGAAGATGCTTTGCCACTTATGCAGATAATGTTTTGTTATATTCAATTAAATTAACCGAAAATTCTGAATTTACAAAGCGGATTTTATAAGAAAACAAAAGGAGGCTTGCACATTAATAACTAACAAGTTGTTCATCAGTGGAAAATACTGGCAGGCTTGGATAAATCGAAAATTAGAACGATATAAATCCAAATTCTTCAATAAAGCAGCTACGCATATTACAAGTTAAAAATTAGAGAATGTTTTATATTTTGTGAGTTTATTTGTGCAACTATATGATAAATAACCACATTTTATTTCGAAGATTGGATGATGTTTTCGGTTTTCATTTATTTAAAATACTTTGAATGTGTATCCATTTCAAGCTGCTTAGCTTGTATAAATGTTTGTGCGCTGTATTCATTCACATCTATACGTGTGTCGCCATGTTTTGCATTTGCACTTCCTAGTATTTATCAAATAACATAAAATTAGCATTTCCTGAAACAATAACATTTTTTATTTATGTATAATTTAAACAACAAAGAGATTGATTGTAATCTTTATTGATTTTGAAAAAAGTACTTAGTAAAAAGACGGATTTCGAATTTGAAATTTTTATCATATTCTCCCATACAGTACACTTAGTTGCTATGACGTTGCTGTAACATCTCAGTGTTGCTTTTTCTTCACATTACATTTGTGACCACTGTACAACGTCGCAGGCATGTCACATTGTGATGTGGATGTGAATGTCACACGGATGTCGCATACACGTCTCAGCAAACGTTTAATTGAGACCACAAGAAATTTCTCAGTCTCCCCCCACCCTGACCTTTCTTAACTTTGCTCACATAATTCTTCTTTAATGAGAGGTATTTGTGCGCCCTGACCTTGCCCTCCCGATTCATTGTTACGTGTTTCAATAAACCTTTCTAAATAAATTATTTTTTTTATGCTAATAGCTTGTAATTTTAGTAATTTTTTTTTCATTAAAAATATTGAAAGTTTATAGGGTGCTTTTATTAAATTACTTAGAAATCGTTGATTTAAATTCTGTGGTGAATGAATTCACATTCTGCCGTATGTAGTGTTATCAAAAGAGACTAACCAAAGAGTTTGTTATCCTTTGTTGTTTGTTTGTCTTGAGGATTTTAGCGGCCATTATTTTATTCTGTCCGAAGATGTCATCACTGCTAAATTTTCAGGTAAGCACTGTTGTATATTGATGTGAATGATATCAGTAATAATTAATATATAATAATAAAAGCATAATTTATATACTATGAACAAAAAGAAATAATGAACTGACAATTAGTTAATTTTTATTTGTATTACAAAGAGTGCGGAAGCAAGGGCATTATCAAAAGTTTACTCTCATTTTTGTCTCGCTGCTTAGAAATTTTAATTTAGGGAGTCAGTTTTATTTGGTAGATGTAATTAACTTTTTGTTGCTTTCAACGGTAAAAGATAATGTGAAAAAGGAATTTATTTTATGCATTTTATTGCAGTACTTTCATCGTGTTCTGCTAGTTACCAAAATTATTCACAAAATAATTACTTTTTGAGTAATAATAGTGCTACTTAGTGCCGCATTACAAATGATGTCATACTTCCATAACCACGTTCTAATTATGTAGAATAAGTTTTTTAATTATTATAACTTTACAAATGGCGTATTACTTTAAAACATTAAACTTTTATATGTGTTTCCTTTATGTAAATTTCTGAAATTATTTTTAAGATTTATTATATTAGGTCTTCTCTTTCCGAAAATTATGTCACACTCTTACGTTTAATATATTTAAGTTGTTTTGTTAAAGTAACCCAACTTCCTTATTAAGAGATTTAGTTCTAGAAAAATATTTTCTAGTTTAGGTTATGTTATTTGAATATGGCAAAACACGAGTGGGATGCCTACCTAAGAGAAGAGATGCCTTTGTGGAGGACTTTCTAAAGAAGATTAGCTCGTTTCACTTTACATAGTAAGAAAAACATGAAACCAACTACGCAAAAGTATTTGTTACTTGAGAGATTAAGAGAATGTAATTATGGTATTAATTTTTTAAATAAACGATAACAATATAAAAATAAGGAAATTACATTTCATCGTTACTTATATATGAAGAAAGTTAAAATCTCACTTGTGACAAAAGAGTATAAATTAATATTAATTCTCTAAAAGTACAAGATATTTCATTTTATAAAGAAACCGAATTTCAAATTGTATTTTAAGAACATTTAACCTATTGCAGAAAACTATATAAATATAATGAAAATTACTATAAATTGATTTAGGCCTCACCGATAAACTTTATTTGAAATAATAATTTTATTTTAAATTAACATATTTCACTTCTTCAAACAAGATATTTTATTTTGTTATTAGAAATTTAAAAATTACATCTAACCCTCTAATTACATCTAATTTAATTATCTAACCTAATCACATGTAGTTTGGTTTTAACGTATCACTTGCAGAAATAGACAATAAAAAGATACTAATTTTTGCAATCGTATTTAAAAAGGCTTAGAAAAATTAAGAAAGGAATCTTTTACAAAGGAATTTAAAAATTTCATTGGGATAACTTAGAAATTCGCGTTGAAAACATTGATTCATTAAAGTGAAGTCTTTGCCACCATACAGGCGAAGAAAAGATTAATTAATTAAATGATTTTAAGGTAAAATATGACTTCATGGAATTCTTTTTATTGGAACAGACTTCAGTTCTTTGCTGCATTTAAATAAACAAATAAATTTCTTTGGAAGTTTGTTTATAGCAGAATTTCAATTCTTGGAGAGTCAATCGAAGGATCTGAAAACTGAAACTGCCTTTTACTGTAGAACAAACAAATATTTCGTTTAATGTAAGAGGCGGAATTTTATATATTCGTTACTTTTATAATTTTAACAAAAGTTGTAAGTTCATTCCTACAAAATTAAGTAGTAGAATTACTTCTATTTTCAAAAATACAGCCAATTTCAATTTGAACTTAAGTAAATAACTGAAATTCAGTTTTAATTGCGTAGATTCCAAAATGAAATGCATAAACGTGTTTTCATATTTACTGTGCTAAAACTAAATTAAAAAAACTATTTTTATATTAAAGAATTCAAATAATCTATTTTTCTTCAATTAAAAGTATACTAAGGGAAATGTTCTTGTAAAAAACAATAAAATTAATACTAAAATATGTATTGATGCCTTTTTGACACTTTACAGTTTGAAATCATTTTTGATTTCAATAAAGAAAATCAAATGAAAATTTTAAAGAAATTCCAGTTTAAAGGAAAAAGAAGTACTTTAAGAAAGTTCAGCATCAGAGCCTTGTCATCAGATTTTAATATCCGAAACTTATCTCATAACTGCTTCTCCTAAACTTTTTTATTACCTTCCAAATCCGTATTTATGCAGTATTTGTGTCCTATAACTGGCAAGTGCCTGATTCGCCCAAATAGTCCGTCACAATTATGTACAGACAAACGCCAAATGTGTACGAAAAAGTGTACCGTCACGTGACTACTTTTGGGTTAGGTTGCTTGCTATATTTGGTTACTTATCCCACTTTGTGTTGAATTATGGCAAATGTTAACATATGACCATGTGATAAAAACAAACATGGAAGACTTCGTGTTAGATACGATGGCGCTGTAGTAATTGCTTGTTAGTAAATATCTTCCGATGATAGTTCAGTTTAATTCATTGATAAAAGTTTGAAAAAATATGTGAGAACTTCCATTTTCGGTATTCTTGAAATGACATTTATTTCCCGCTAGAACTACTATAATAAATAAAAGTACAATATGATCTCAAATTGTAATACTTGTATATTTCAGAAACAGCATTTCATATTATTTTTTGCAATAATGTGAGAAAATTTTGATTTAAAAATATAAATTCATATTGATTTAACACTATTAAAATAAGATGTAAAACTGACTTTCGTTTTTCATGAAAGCGCTGAAACTGAAAATACTTGTGTGCTTAAAAATTCTGTTTTAATGCTACAAACTAAACGCAGTTTTGTTGGTATGCTTTGTTGTATTATGCTTTCGCATAATTTACTATCATTTGTGAAATGAATGACACGGAACTTAAGATCTGATAAATATTTAAAGTTTTCTCTTCCTCTAAAACCTAACTTTAATTTTTTGAGAGTTTTTTGAGCTTATGAAAATGTCAAAGTCCCATCGATACTGTCCGAAAACATGGGAAATTGCTTAATCATTGTGTCATTTAATATGATCAAAATGTTGCAATGTACTTCATTTTTTCTGTAACGAATATGAAATTATGAAACGTAGTGTCAGGTGTAGATGGAGACAGCAGTTTTTAATGAAGGAATTTAGGAATTTAGAAAAATTTGATAATTGAATTTTACCTTCCATCAGAATGATGTTATGTCGTAAAATATATCAGTACTATTTTCGGGACCAGTTCAGAAATGTATGCATGTGTGAATGTGCATATATTTGTATATATTGCATATATTTGTACCCTCTGATAAGTTCTGTTTGAAGCGTTGAACTTGGGAGATCAATATATATCTTTCATTTTTCATTTTGAAGTTGCTATCCATTTTGTCCAATGATTACTTGTACTACCTTAGGGTGCGACTTTATTCGAGATTCATAATGGTTAGGACCTTCACAAGGAAATAAATTGTAAACGTGCATTTAAACTTCAATTTAACCTTTTTCATTAAAAAAAAAAATCACATTTTACGAACCTGCAGCAATTGCGCGCTTTTAGTTTTTAACTTTGTTCTTGTGAACTTTTAAGAAAATATTTACTGACTTTTATAATTTTCATATTTGCATATATACACTCATGCCCAAAATTATGTTTACATGCATAAATTCACGGATTTCTCAGAGACTAATAATTTAATGAATTTTCGTGGAATCATACATAACATGATGACACATAAATGCAAAAGAAAAAATTGAAGATCACCTCATATGATATAAAATTGTAGCATGAAACAATAAAAATGGTAATGAAGTGTGACAAAGTGAGTTAAGAAAAAAAGGAATGATTCAGAAAAAGAATTAAGTCTTACGAATTTAATATGGAATATGATCTCCCCTGACTTGTACACACATATCACAACGTGTTTTAAGGCTGGAAATAACGTTTTTAACCACAGTTTGGGGAATTAATCTCCACTGTTTCAGCAATGCTGTCTTCAGAGCATTTACATCTCTAGGAGGAGGATGTATACGTGCAATTGCTCTTCCAAGGTAGTCCCATAAGTTCTCTATCGGGTTAAGGTCAGGAGAGTTTGGTGGCCAAGGTATTCGCTTAATGTCTTCACTTTCAAGGAATTCATCAACGAGGTTTGCTCGATGTGGACGGGCATTATCATCCATAAATAAAAAGTCAGGTCCATATGCACCCCTGAAAAGTCTTACATAAGGATCTAAGACCTCATCCCGATATATCTGGCCTGTCACAGATCCGCTGCTGAACACGTGTAGGGGCGTACCTCCATCGATCATTATTCCACCCCATACCATCACACCTCCACTACCGAAACGGTCACGTTCCACAATGTTCGAGGGATCATTTCGTGTTCCTGACTCCCTCCAGATGTAAACATGTTTAGAATCACCAGTTAAACTAAACCGCGACTCATCAGTAAAGCGAACATGAGACCATTGATGTTCAGTCCAGTTTTGATGTTCTTTACACCAATTAAAGCAATCCCTCTTTTTCTGTGAAGACAGTAAAACACATACCATTGGCTTTCTGTCGTTAGAATCATAATTACTGTCGTTAGAAACTAATAAAAATAGTACAAACATTTTATTTACTTTTTATAAACTAAATAATTATCATTTATTGACGAAACTTTTACATTCTAGAGCATGGGTCAGAAAAGTGGCACCTGCTAAACAATATTGAGTGGGAAGAATGAATTATGCTTATTATGCAATTCAAGTGTAATGGTTACTATAAAATGTAACCTAGAAAGACATTTAATCTATATGGTATTTGCTGAACTTCCACATTTCTGATACTCTAATATACAATAGGTTGCTGGCCCATGTTCTAAATGACATCATTGTTTGCTAAGAGGAAGCTGCAATAAAATTTGCTTCATATATATTCATACAATTCCTTAAAAAGCAATCTAATTTTGGCATAGATTCTGGATTTACTTGTATCAATTTCTATATCTTCTAGTGATTTATTTAGCATTTACTAAACACTGCAAAAATTTTAAGAAATATATATTTTCAGTTAATCTAGAAGTAAATTACATTTTAAAAGGATGTTATGAGTAATGAAATTTTAATTATTATACTAAATCTCTGCTAGTACTTTATCAATAAGTTAATTCTAAAGTAAAAATAAAAGTTACCAATTATAGCATCACGATGCAGCTGTTATATTTTACTACTTTAATAACAGTAAATGGAAAATTATATATTGCATTGCTGTAATACTTTATTAAATGAATCACATTTCAAGGAAAACGAGCATTGAAGTTAATTAAATATTTACAAATTTGATTAGAAATCAACTTAACATTGGTATCCTGATCCTTGTATAACAGAACATTTTTTTTAATTAAAAGTTCATGAACTAAAATACCTCATATATAACATTAACATATTAAGTTTTAACTCACCTTTATGTAATGTTGCATGCATTCCCATAAAGCATCCAATACTTCTGGTATCAGTGTTGATAATGTTTGTTTAAGTATCATAAACAAATACTGTAAATTTGAATAGGAACATCCTGTAACATAATAATAAAAAAAAAAATTAAATATTGATTAAAATTATTGTTTGTATTTCAGTTTAGTGAATATGATATATTAATTTTATCAAAATCATTTAATTAATTTCTATTAAAATCAAAATTAACTTACCACCAGCTAGAAATCGTAAAGTAACATGCTGCCTCTCAGATGGTGAGATTGCAGAACACATAATCGTATCCTGTTTTTTAATTTTGCTGCTCACTAAGTTTAATAAAAAATCCAAATCGCACGGCATCATTCATAGATATTTGCGAAATTCCACCCTGCCTTCAAAACGCAGCTCTTGGAACAGGGTATTATGGGCTCCAAGAATTTTCCGGCGTTTTACCCAATTTTTCGTCTAAATACGCTTTCTTTTTTCTTCTTCAGCAGCAGCAGTAGCAAAGATTAAAATCGCAGATGTTGCTATAGAAGCAATCAAAGCGAAATCTTCCATTATTATTTTGAAGTAAATTCAATTTCGTACATTTTTGTTTACACAGTTGTTGACAGTGTGAAGCTACATAAGGCGGGAACTCTTCTTTGGACAGTGATTGGTTGAGGCATTTCCTGTACCAACGAGAAAATCGTCCCGTGTGGACAAGTAAGCTCTCTCAGATATTGTCGGTCGGATAAGTCGGCCGAGGAAATCGCTACGTGTAGACGGGCCTT
>KK116259.1:135221-157098 GCA_000611955.2 Stegodyphus mimosarum | reverse complement strand
TTCGTAAAAGTATAAACTACTTCATCAGGACTTAAAAATTGATCCACTTGTGAAGTTTCTAAGAAACACGAAAGAAACATTTTTTCGTAATGCGAAATTGTGTGAGCATATGAACTATTTTGGACTTTTCCAGTATAAAATCTAACTGAGGACCGCTTTCTACGACCCTTTGCTACATTTTTACTAAATGAAAACCAGGACTTTCCAACCTAATAAGGTTTAATTGTACATAGTTCTGTCTCTCAGAACAGTAAATATCTGGAAACTCAAGCAACATTCGCTGTGGTTAACACTTGGCTGGGTCACTTACTTTCCCCCTGATACTCTGTGTAATTTCCCATCTGCTATTGTAGAACTCTGATCCTTGTAAATATGTATATAGCATTTATGCTACTGCCTGAACTATATCCTTATGCTGCTATTTAATTATATTCCGTACCTTTTGTAAAATTTGTATTTTTAAGCTGACCTGGAATAACTCAACCAGTCAGATGTCTGACGGCTCACGTGAAAATTGGTCACACCCCCTTCTCCAAAGCTGCTTCAACATACAGCTTTGCCCTTCTCCACCTCTTAAGATGATTTCTTTCAGACATCATACATTACCTCATCTGAAACGTCACTAGAAGCATTTATATCAAGACAGCCGGTAAACAAGAAGCGAAACGCATGTTAAACGGGGCGTATCAGCGGCACTTGGAACTTGGGGGAAAACCATTATTCGCGTAGTTGGGCAGTGGGCAGACAAAGGGAATACCTTGCTTCGCGCAGTTAGGTTACACCGTCTGTCAAGCTGACAGGACCAAAAATAACAAATAAGTTTATTTGTAAGTCAAAAGCTTAAATTTAAGATGTTAACCAATTAGTTCTGCTATTAAAACGAGTTCTACCAAATAAAGTTTTTGAATTTTTTTTCGGTGAACTCCCTACTTAACCTAAACCTAAACTCAACATCTAAACCGTACCGCCAATACTAGCAAACCGGTAAAACTAAGGAACAATCAAAGAACCAAATAAAATAATTAACCGAATTAAAAAAAACTGGGTAGCTCGCCCTAAACTCGTTCTCCGAGGAAGATTCTCTGACCTCGCCAGCAGAGTCACCTCGACCTTTATTCTGAAAAGATTCAACACAATAGCTAGAATAAAATATGATACAATTAAAAATATTGTTTTAACAATTTTGTGAATCGAGATTTTCCACCCTTCAAAAACATTGAATCACTTATTCATTTAAAAAAATCTGTTTTACATGATTCTTAATATAAATTCACAGTTTTGAAACCCATTACTCCTAATTACGTAATCTTTCTAACTAAATTACATAAGTAATCACAAATATACAATTCATCTTAGTTACAATTTTAGAAATTTACTACGTGATCAATCTACTTCAAAATACTCATATCCAATTAGATTATTTACGATTTTTATAATTCTTAACCTGGATTTTTCTTTCATAAAAAATACTTTATATTTTCTTTTGAGATATTTTTAAAATATTCTTCTCTAATAGAGACTGTCTGTATGCACTCACACATGTAGTGTATAAAGTCTGCATTTTGTGCTTCACAACCACACTTACATTTTACTTTCTTTCTGTGAAATCTTTTTAAATATTTTGGACTTTGTCCATAACCTGCCAGTGCTTGATTGATTTATTCTTTTGTCACTAGAGAGTCTTACTGTCTTAACTTTAGGAAAAATTCGAAATAATTTTCTTCCAGTGTTATCATTATCACACCGGTCTTGACAATTTTTCATTATTTCTTTTTGCAATAATGTTTTCACGTATTCTATTAATATGGTGGGAAAATATCTGTATTTTTGCTCTTTGTTGCTTCCTTCGCAGTGTTGTGTGCAGCTTCATTTCCTAGTACTCCTGTGTGACCTTTAACCCAATTACTTTTCAGGTTATGCTTTTCTATAAATTCTACAGTTTTATTTCTTACTTAAATTACTTAAAAAAAAATCTTCTGAAATTCATTGTTTTCAACACCCTTTGAGAGTCGGTGAAGATTGAAACAAAACAATTTGCCAAATTACCTTCTTTTATCCGTATATCAGCCAATTTTAAAGCCCTTTTAAAGGCTGATAATTCAGCCTCAAAAATTATACTTTTCTCGTTAAGTCTGTATCCCTTATTTTCACGTTCTGTTCATTATAATAAGCCACAAAGGCAGCTCCTACTTTTTCGTCCATCACCGAGCCATCAGTGAGTATCTCTAAATCACGTCCTTGGGGGATTGTTTCTTTCCCCTATTATATTCTTCATTTTTGCAGGATGGTCATAATATTTATCTTCTTTTATATGAATATTTTCGTGATTGACAACCAAATCACCACAAATTATATCTTTTTCCGTATGTTGTGCTAGATATGTCTGAATTTCCAAGTCTGCCTTCAAATCCACGGGAGTAACTCTCTCTAGAACTTGCATACTTGTTGTTGATACTGATTTGTAGCATCCAGTGATAGATAGCAGTGCTACTCTTTGGATTTGTATTATTTTAACTTTTGTTTTTTCTTTCCTGTTCCATCACGCGGGAGCTCCATATAAGATAATTCTTTCTATTCCTCTTTTATACAACTCTTTGAGTATGCTTTTATTTTTATAATTATCTTGACTTATCAATCTATTTAATTTATTAACGATTTTATAAACCTTTGACTTAAAATTTGTCAAATGTGGAATCCAGTTAAGATTTGTATCCATAATTATCCCCCAACATTTTATAGTAGCTTTAATATTCATGTCTTTCCGTGATACTGAAGGTGGACGAACTAGCGTCGATTTCTTTGGAAACGTTATCATGCATATTTTAACTTCATAATTTCCAACTTATTTTCTTCACTCCACTTGGAAAAACCATCCAAATCAATCTCCGGTGATGATTTGCTAAATTTTGCTCCGGTGAAATTTTGCTTTACAAGTGGCGCGCGTTTTTTCCGCACCCATGGGCGACAACGACGCTGCATTTGAGCTAGCCCCATTGACATCGTAAACCCCACCGGCCCTTGGAAACATAATAGAATTTTTTCGGCTACCTCACTGAAGCAATATGTGCTTCCATGAAACCTGCAGTGACATTCGACGGAAGAATGAAGCCGTATGCAAAACAAGCAAAGAAATACAGTACCGGCAATAAATTTCAAGATAAAAGGCAAGGCGATCGTCAAAATAGGCCGCAATATTCTAAAAAGGGGGCAGTTATCATGGAGTTAAACCAGGACGGGTGGCTAAAAGGAGGGTACAGTCACCCCACTAGGATAAAATCCCTCAAAAGTACAGTTAACGCTAATAATAAAAATTTTGTCCCCACCTGTTACTCACATTCGATTAAATAAGGTGCCAACAGAGGCCTTAGTGGATACAGGGGCGCAAGCAAACTTCCTCTTGGAACAAATTTTTCGAAGCAATTTTTAAAAATTATAGATTATTTAAAATCCAAAATACTATAATGGTTGTAGCGCAGGGCAAACATTGTGCATGTAAAGCGACGTTTAATGTGCAGATAAAAAATGAAGTTCAAAAATCAATATTTTTTATTGTATGTAATTTACAAACTTCAGTTATTCTAGGCACGGACGTTTTGAAGACAGCAGGAGCTCAAATTAATTTCCAGGATGAAACGTTACAACTCCAGATGACCCTCGACGAACGTGGAAGCTGTGGAACCCCCAGAAGTGAACCTGGAACATGTGAAAACCGAAGACAGAAGAAAATTACAAGAGTTGGTAAGAAGTTTTTCTGATTTGTTTTCTGAAACGCCTGATACTCAGATAGTGCATAATGAAATTAAGTTAAAAAGTAAGGAGCCCGTGAGGGCCAGGCCATACAGATATGATCGCATAAAGTAAAAAAAGATCATTGAGAAGCATATTCAGCACATGCTCGACAATAAAATTATTAAACCGATGAGTTGCTCTTGTGCTAGCCCAGTAGTACGTTGCAGGAAAAAAATTATCTGCCTCCCTCTTTTAAAGTCTGGAGGCTAGCAATAGATTACAGGAAATCAAACAGTTTAACTAAGTACCCCGTTTACCGCCTGCCTATCATTAATGAAGTGATACGAAACATTAGGTCAATTAAACACATGACCACGATAGATCTCACATAAGGGTACTTTCAGGTAGCCATGAACCCCGAGGATGTGCCCAAAACCGCATCCATCACGAAATCAGGCATTTATGCTTTTCTCAGAATGCCTTTTGGCTTATACGGAGCCCCGGCGTTTTTCCAGCAACCAATGGATATCATTTTAAGACCCTTCCTCACTAAATGCATGTTTTTTTATCTTGACGACATTAATGTCCCAAGCGAAAATATTGAGAAACACATTAAAAATTTAAATGAAGTTTTTACATTATTAAGAGACGCAAGCCTAGATATAAATGCTAATAAGTGTAAACTCGCGGCGGAAGAACTCAAGTATTTAGGCTACAAGATTTCAAAACGGGGAATTGAAATTAAGGATTCTAAAGTAATCCCAATAAAGAATTACCCACCGCCCAATACGGCGAAAAAACTTTCTTTCTTTCTTAAGCATTTCTTAGGCATTATAGAACATTTATAAAAGCTTTCG
Source organism: Stegodyphus mimosarum (assembly GCA_000611955.2). Classification (NCBI taxonomy): domain Eukaryota; kingdom Metazoa; phylum Arthropoda; class Arachnida; order Araneae; family Eresidae; genus Stegodyphus; species Stegodyphus mimosarum. The sequence goes on along the minus strand of KK116259.1, from coordinate 152,512 downwards.
CCCAGATAGCCGAACCGCTGCTACAATTCAAAAGAAAGAAAGCCAGATTTTCATGGACAGCTGAGGCTAGCACTGCATTTTAGAGATTAAAAACTACTTTAATTCAAGCGCCGGTTTTAAAATTCCAGGAAAGGGTAGAAAATTTCAAAATTTCGGCTGATGCTTCAGATTTTGCTATAGGTGCGGTTTTGGCCCAGAATCAGCACCGATAGTCGTGTATTCAGATCACGCCGACGTGAGACGACTATACTCCGGCAAAAAACTTATCACCACGATTGATAAAATGGGCATTAAAATTGGAAGAGTTTAACTTGATAATTAGACACACACCGGGAAAGGAGAATAGCGTAGCAGACGCTTTATCCCGAAAAAAATTAGACGAAGAAGGAAAAGAAATAAAATGTGCTGTATTAACATCAAAAGTATTAGATTTCCAGGAAACAATTATTTCTGAATTAAAAACTGATATCCAGAGTATAGGAGCATACTTGCAAGAACTGGATAATTTTGAACATCCTGATATAGCGTTTATAAGGAATAGAGCAGCAAACTATGAAATAGTTGATAAATTATTATTTTATACTAAAACAACACACGAAAATAGCGAAATAAGGCCAGTCATTCCAGCCGGGTTACGGCTTAGTATTTTAGAGGAATTACACCATGCACCTGCTGCCGGTCATTTAGGGATTCGGAAAACTGTGCAAAGAGTGTGCGAGGCGGCTTTTTTCACGAAACTTCAAAGAGTGGTAGCGGAGTATGCCAGGTCCTGCCACAGATGCTAGTTAGTTAATGATGTAAATTATAGCCCTGTCGGGTATCTAAATAGTATAAGAACTACTTTTCCAAATGAAATAATTGGAATAGACTTATTGGGACCATTTCCAAAAAGGGAAAGTAATAGAAATAGATAGTTATAGTCGATCATTTCTCAAAGTGGGTAGAGGTAGTTCCCCTTAAAAGAGGCTCAGAGAAAATTGTAGGCGATTCGTTCCTAAATAAATACATTCTAAAATATGGTGCACCACTTAGGGAAATATCCGATAATTGCCCCCAGTTTATTAGCCAAATTTTCGAGGAGCTATCTGAAGGTCTTGGCATCCGCCACCTTAAGATGGTCCCTTACAGACCGCAGTCTAACGTCGCCGAGCGAGTAAACAGAAACATAGTTAAAATCATACGGTTTATGCAAAAACGAATCACTGACGCTGGGATGACTGTGTAAATGAATTGGCCTATGTCCTCAGAACGGCCAAGCACGATACCACGGGAAACACGCCTTATTAATTATTTTTGGGGAGGGAAATAATTACCCCATTCGATAAATTGTTCTTTGTCCAGAAAAGGGAGACAGAATTTAAACTAAATGACATTCAGAAGTTAATTAACGATGCTATTAAGAATTCAGACGTAGCCAGAGAAAAGCAAGAATTATAATACAATAAGGAAAGAAGAGTTTTTTTTAAAATACGAGATAAAGTACTCAGAAGGAAGCATCCATTGTCTTACGCCCCGTTAGGGAAAGTGTACAAATTTTTCTCGAGATTTGAAGGCCCATTCATAACAGAACGTATCTGTGGTTCAGTTTTATATTTAAAAGGAAGTAAAGAAGGCAATATTACTGCAAATATGGATCAAGTTAAAAATATTATGATCGTAATGAGATGGGTATTCTTAAAGATATTTTACAAGAAGCATCAAGCACAAAGAAAGGGCCATCAACATCAAAAAATGGTTTAGAAGAAGGATGGATGAAGAAGTTGGTACCTGTACGATAACTGGATTTTTAAAATGGCTGAGAGATATTGACTATCTAGATAAGATTCGTTTTCCAAGATATTTTGTTCAAGGAATACATAGGAAACTACTTCAGTACATATTTTTTGTGATGCCTGTAAGTATGCTTAGCCGTTGCCGCTTTTATCCGAATAAAAGGGTTTGATTCTGTTAAAGTATAGCTGATGCAAGCCAGGAGTAGTGTTGCGCCAACTGGAAAAGAAGAAACTACTATCGCGAGATTGGAATTACGTGCAGATACTATATCATCACGACTTTCGTCCTCAATTTTATCTGAGATACAGAGTGAAGAAGTTCACTTCTGGACCGATTCTTCCACTGTTTTAGCATGGATAGCGAAGGAAGAAGCCTGGAATGTCTTTGTCCAGAATAGAGTGAAAGAAATAAGAAGACTAACAAATAAAAATTTATGGAAACATATTCCCGGATGCATGAAACCGGATGATCTCCCAAGTAGAGGCTGTTCAGCTCTGAATTTATTGAAATCTAACTGATGGCTAGGTCCAAGTTGGCTCTACTTGCCTGAAGAAAATTGGCCAAAAGGTGATTTAAATTTAGATGAGAGTAAGAATTTTAGAGAAAAAAGGGCATAATTTCATCTGTAACAAAATGTTTAGTTTTTACATGCTTTGTTACCGAGAGAGATTGGTATTACTGATATTTTTCCAAGTATAAAAAGATAGTTATTCTAATTGCCTGGATCCTAAGATTCGCCTACAATTGTCGATCTAAACATATTGACAGAAAACATGGAAACCTTGATTCTGATGAAATTTTTGAGGCTAAGAAGTTATTGATCAAAATGATTCAAGAAGACTGTTTTCTGAATGAAAAAGATGAGAAATTAAAAACTTTAAGAGCATTCATGGATGAAAGTGGAATCCTTAGACCGAAAACTAAACTTACCTTTCATGAGGATACAGAAGAATTTAAAATGCCAGCTGTTCTTCCATCCAATCATGAGGTTGTGAAAAGCTTAGTGCGATAAGGTAATATGCACATGCTGGTACGCAAATTTTGATAAATATTCTACGAGAGAGATTTTGGATTCTGAACTCTTGTAAAACTGTGAGATCTCTCATTAATCAATGCGCAGTGTGCAGAAGACTTTCCGCAAAAAACTTGCATCGCGCCTCCTCCAGAAGACGGACTACGAGAAGCAGCTGTATTCGAAATCTGTGGCGTGGACCTCGCTGGACCAGTGATCTTGAGAGGCAACACAAAATCTTGGATCTGTTTATTCACCTGCGCTGTTTATAGGGCAGTCTATTTAGAGTTGGTTGAATCGATGTCTACCAACAGTTTTTTACTAGCTGTTAGGAGATTTATAGCTCGTAGAGGACGGAGTAGAATCATATATTGTGATAATGGAACTAATTTTGTTGGCGCTTCAAATGTACTTCGAAATCTAAACTGGAAGCAAATCACTGATGACACGTCTATACTACCAATTCAATGGAAGTTCAACTGCCTCCTGGTGGGGAGGTTGGTAGGAATTCTTGACAAATTGCTAAGACGAGTGCTAGGAAGAGCTTTCTTAACTTCTGAAGAAATGACCACGATTCTCTGCGATTGTGAAGCAGCGATTAATTTCGGTCCATTGACGTATGTAACTGAAAATGATGCTACTTTAATGCCATTAAGTCCATCTCTATTTCTGCAAGACATTCGAATAAGTGGTGTTCCAGATCTTGATCCCATTGGTCACAAAAGTCTTAATAAGCGGGTTAAATATATAGAGAAAACCTGTAAAAAGATTTAAGGAGCAGGCTGAGGTCTGAATATCTAGGGGCACTCATTCAAAAGTCAGAAAGCAGAGAATCTGTGAAGTGAATATTGGTGATGTTGTATTGATAGGCAGTGATAACACCAAACGAATCAATTGGCCATTAGGCAGAATAATTCAGATCATTCCAGGGAAAGACGGAATTGCACGACTTGCTAAGCTTAAAACAAATAATGGACAATTGCTAAGACCAATTCAACGTCTACCCACTTAAAGTATCCAGTGATGATCCCATTATTGAGAAATTTTCAACCGAGAAGGTGGGAGAAAAAACTTGTGAGAGTTTTGCTTCTGATGACGTGTGTGTATCTGAACCTCAGATTCAAAAGACTAGAGCAGGTCGTACAATCAAAGTACCTAAGAGACTGGACTTATGAACTATGTATAATTTTTCTTTTGTAACTTATGAACAATTTATAATTTTCTTTTGTAATTTATGAATTAGTTATAATTTTCTTTTATAAGTTAAATTTTTAAGGTAAAAAGTTAACTTAGGTGGGAGGATGTTAAGTTGAACCTCTATCTAATATTATCTTTGTTTGACTGAGTATTAACTTACGCCATTTATATTTCGAAAGAGGAAACTACAGCTGTCACTTATTAGATTTGTAAATAAACCGTTTGTGTTGTAACGAGATGTTTCATTGAATAACTGCTTACACTCATTGCCATTACTAATTCTTCTGATATTCGATGGCAAAGCGAGACATATATCCTCCTTGACTGATACCACTGTCATACATTTTTGTCGTGTATTCTGAATATACATATACTAGTACTTAGTTTGAATGTGAACGTAATGTGGGCATCTCATACAACATACATTTAATAGCATGAACACTTTACTGTCACACGAACAAAACAAATATTTTACAGAAAAGTAGAACTATATTTATTATCACGCTGGCATACAGCGTGTTGCTTTCGGTACTATCACATTGTCTGCCTCTTCTAGAGAGGTGATGCGCGCCGTTCGGCTAAAATGCGCATGTGTGGTCAGCAAGGCCATCACAAAATCATTTCGTCGAAGTGTAGACTATAATCTGAAAATTTTAGATTACTATTTCTTAATTTTTAAAGCTTTTTTTTTACATTAGGTATGAGTTATTTAACAATTTTGTGCGACCATTTCTAAATTATGCTTTTTTTGGCTATCTATGTATACGCGTGCATTAATTGTTAGAGTTAATTGGAAACTCAATGCATAAGCAAGCACTGATATTTTACAGCTTACAGAACTTGCTTATTCACAGATTTGTAGAAAGTTTTTGTGTCATTGCAATATTAATTCGATATTGAATCTAGCAATTTCTCGCATGTAAAAATTTCACATTTTACAAAAGGCATCTGAAAAGTTATAGATTTTCCCCGAGTGTGAATTAATGAGCAAAATTTTAAAACTTCATTACATTCTAAGTCAAAGTCTGTTTATAAAAAAATTGTCATAATGTATGCTTACATGCTAAGTAATAACGAATAATAAAACTCTTTAAAATATTTCCATCATGATTACCTAATAATAAAGTTTTCTTGGATTTTATTTAAAAACAGCAGGCACAGTTTGGGAAAATGCACTAATTCTCATTTGAGAAAGTTTTCCCTTTACAAGGGATTTGTTCAGACTGCCTAGGGAAAACATCAACCACGAAGGTCTGATGACATGTTAAGAAGCATTTTATTAAATATCTCACTCATCAGTCAAGCCAAGGATGTTACTGAAAACAGTCGTCTTTGTTTTAGCCATAATATCTTTTGGCCGTAAGTAAAATTTCATAAAAATATTTCAGAAAGGTCTCATAGTCTCCTTTTTAAAAAAGTTCTATGAATTTGTATTTGCATTCTGGATTTTATTTTAGTTTAAAATATAGCACCTGATATTTTATTGATGTTAAGGATAATATTTCGAATTACTAACGAAAAAAATATATAAACTTTTAAAAATAAAGAAATAAAAATATTTGGCATAGCAAACGCTGGACGAATTGAGTAAAATGAGATGATTAATAAAAATTTTGAACCAATACAGGTTTTGTGCATTTGCTCTCGGTTAAAAGTTTTATGAATTGCTTGCATCTATGTCACTGTATGAAAATGTTTGAGCCATAAATTATATTCTTATACAAATGGATAAAACATTTAAATGATCGCTTTTCTATAACGAATTATTTTTATTTAAGTTATTAGTAATATTAGTAAAGGAAAATAAACCAAAATAATATGCAGTTATTTATAAAAACAATTATAATTATCATATAGATATATATTACGTATCTATTATGTTATTATTATAAATAATAATCATTAAAATCCAAAATCGTCGTTGAAAGCACAACAAATAAGATAGAAAAAGTATTTTATTATGGTATAATTTCGGCTAATCGAAATAGCAAAAACCTTAACTTTTACTAAAACGAGTCCAAAAATCTCCGTTATCACTCTTCTTTTAAACACCCTTCTCCTTGTTTTATCATTTAGAATTACAAATTTCATAATGAAAAAATTATGAATTCTCTTTCTGCGTATAATGGTGCCAGCACACTATACGCAAGAAAATAGCTCACTGTAAAATCTCTGTTCGGTAGAACATGTTTAGGTACCCACTTTCATGGATTATTGACATTTGCTTTATATTAAAAGTGTTCCTTGAAAATGACTAAACTATCTGAAATGGAAGGATATAAAAATTTCCGTAAACGTTAAAAGGGTATATTCCAAGTGAATTTTCCCATTCTAAGAGAAAATTTGTTTACAGACTACCAAGCACTTTGTTAATACTCAATAAGTGAAAAACAGTGATTAATTGCCGGGTATTATGAGATATTTTTAATTTCATATTTTTATACGTCATGTGATTTTGTAAATATTTTTGCATTGAAATTTCTGTGTTCGTAATTTTCACAATGTATTCTTCCAGACTTTCCTTACAGCAATTGATTTAAGAGCTTAAAATAAATAATAACAGTAAAATGAAAAAATTAAAGACTTTTTTAAAATAACACAGTTGAAAATAAAATTTTAAAAATGAAAATTACGAAGTTCGTTTAGTGGCCAATGTGTACAAAAATATCATTATTGCCGAAAGAAATGAGAAAAATTTATTTTTGTATTTATTTTTTTCTCATAAAGCAATATACGCCAAACTATTTCTATATAAAGGTACATGCGCCAAAATGTCAATCGTGTTTTATTTGACTCTTGTAGAGATGCCAGAATAAAAGAAAAACACATTTTAAGTAAGTGTTATCTTATATTGTTGCCTAAAGGCCAATTTTAGTCAAATTTGTTACTGTAATATCTTATTATAAATGACTTCAAAGCAAATATTGATTTCACAGTAATCACTAAAATTTACTGTAACTACTCAAAGTAATTATTGATTTCAAAGTCATTATGGCCACTAATGGGTTTTTGAAGTATGTATTTCAATTCTTTTTTCATTGAAGCAACTAATACAACAGACAGAGTTCTTAGAAAATTTTAACACCGTGCTGTTCTGTAAGGAAAAAGAGTCCATTTTCCATGTAAAGAAGTCTGACCATGATTTATGTGGAAAATGAGTATTATCCGAAATGGCTTAGCTTTTGTTGGTTTGGGTAATTCAGATTTTACTACGAATTGTTACGACTTTACTATGAATTGCTGTATTATAGAAGTAATGAAACAAGGGAATAGAACCATAGCCTTTGATTGCTGATTCGTTAAGTGTCTCATTAAAGAATTAACTGTTTAACTCTTAAATTTTCACCTGAAGGCGTTTAGTTAGTTCTTTCCTTTAAAATTAATTTTTATCCAGTTAATCATTTTTTAGTAAATAAATTATATTATGTGCAACTTATTCATCCTAGTTATTGCGGTACAGAGTTTAGTTTTAATACAATTTGTTTCAATTTAAAAAAAAATATTATCTTAGGGGTCCGAATATAAGATTGTTCTGTATTTCTGAAGATATATTGTGAACAACAAAAAGTGATTCTGCATATAAAGACAATCTTACGCGTATTCTGAACTTCATATTCTGAAAAATATCAAACAAGAAAGCTGTCTAAAGGGCATAAAGAAAGAGTATTTGCTTAGATGTTACTTGCGTAAAGGGCATTTACTTAAAAACTACTTTATCTCTTTTAATTTGGATGTAAAAGTTAATACTTAAATGAAAGAATATTCTAATGTGTTTTTAAATAATGGGAACTTAATATTCAGATTAACATTTAAAGGGAAAAACACCGTATATTTTAATAGTTCTTAGAAACTCCCAATCAATAATTAAAGGTAATGATTACTAGCACGTCCCGATCCTTTCACTATAATCTTATCCTCTTACGAAAGAAGTTTGAGTGGTACCAAGTGTTTGGATTTTCGCAAAAGAAATCTGCTGCCATGGATTCGATGGTTAAGCAACGAATAACAACAAACTTTTCTTCGTTCATTGCAGCTGTTTTTAAGCAGCTTATTTTATAAGATGGTTAACTTATAAAACCAGCTTAACCAGCCAATTTCTCCATGTTTGGAACCTGTATACGAATGCAGGAATTAGGATCAACAAGTGTGTAATGCAGGAACAATCGCAAATAAATATAAGTTAAAATTGTAAACAACAGCCCAAAGTTAATTTAATGAATGCCCTTGGCATTCAGTCCCCACTTTTATTTTACTTCTACGTTTATTTGACTATTGCAAAACATGTGAGGGTTATCTGCCTAAGGCAGGGATGCCTTCATGGAGGGCCATCTAAGGGAAGCTGGCTCGTATCCACGTTACGTACAGGAAAACTACAAAAACGCGCATGAAGCCAGCTCATTTGCCTGAAATCTAACCGAGATCGAACTAGTAGTGTTGAGTGACTTTGCCACTCGGCTTTTGGTGGCCCCCAGCCCTTGGCTAGCGATGGTTAAGCAGAATTCTTTTACGATAGGATGCAAGGCTAGATTAAACGTAACATAGGCTTAGAACTATGTGGTCCCAAAGCTTTATTTGCCTTAACGCCGTCTGTAATACTCACGTCTACCTGTCCGGACAAGACGACCCCATTATGAGCATCGCCGCTGAGTCGGGACAGAGAACCCACTACTGAATTCTGCTTTTTGAGTGGATGTTTAACTGTACCACCGAAATCTGCTCAAACCGCCCGCAATTAGATGGCGGACACGTAACCACTTTCCGTTCGGGGAAGTTGCAGCTCCTACATGGCGCTGAGGTGGACTCTCAGAGGGGAGCTTAAGCATAATAGCTGGCCTGTTGTCCTATTAAGGGTTACCTGTACTACATTTCTCTTTAGATTTAATACCTCTGAATTATTTTGTGTCCCTTAAATTAAATCTCATTTTAAAGAAAAAGATTAAGGAATGATTAGTGTTTTCCCAACTTCGAGCATACCACAAATCCTGCAACTTGGAGCATAAAGTCTTTTTGCGTACAAAATGCAGCTATTAAATAATACTTTTCTTTTAGTCAGATAGCAATAAAATAAAAAAGAAAACTACACATTAAAACCTTCACTGGAATTGAATTCGGCTAATGAAAATGTAGGTCCAAAAAAAATTAGTAAGTCTTTTAACTTTCATTATTTAAAGGTTTCAACATCATTTTTCCCAATTTTTCTGGCTCTAAAATTATTTAGATCAATTCTAGAATTAGATTTCCGCAGTAAAAATTAACATTCGGATATAATACACTTTTGTTTTGCGATTGCTTGCTGCAATTAATTGTCGTAAATATTTGTTATATAATTGTCAGCTTAAAAACTGTTACTACTATTGTCCCAAATGTCAACTTGAAAGTTAAATAACTGTCAGCTTATTGGCATAAATATTTGTTATATAATTATCAACGTATAAATTTTGAAACAGCTTTAATTTATATACCTATAATTTTTACTAAGTTTCACAGATTATATCTCTTCCATCTTGGTATTAAGAAAATTAGGTCAAATTTTGTCAGCATGATACGGGATGTTAAGCAGCAAATACCTAATAAGAAGAGATACACGCCAAGTTTAAAATTTAGAAAAGTTAGTAATCTTAGTTTCTCACAGATTTTAAATAAAATAGCATTTATTTCGACAACCGTGAGGCACAGATCCTTCTTTTTTAGAGGCAAAAACATTTCTAGTCTATATATAAAAAGTCTAGTTTGAATTTTCTTTGCAGTTATGTAAATTAGAAGCTTTGAGTTGCATTAACTTACAGTTTATCGATTTTGTTATATACGCAATAACCTAACTCTTTTATGAAAGAAAAGGATCATTATTTATAACGACTAATAAATGCATTTTAAAAGCTAATGATTCATATAGAAGCGATACCTGTGCAAAATTTTGGAGATTTTTAGCAACATTCTCTTAAAGAATTTAAGACATTCTTCTAATTTGTCTGAAAATAAAAATTGCACAGTTACATAAAAAATTTAAATTACATCATAAAATACCGGAGGTGTGTTTGCTTGAAGTAATATATCATAGTAGATAAACTTATTAGAATAATAACTCATATCAGCGTGACATGAATGTTTTAAAATAAATCAATTAGATGGAAGAGCCTTAAAAATGTTTTAAAATAAATTATTAGATAGCAGCGTCTTAAAAAATGCAGTTTTCAAATTTACTGGCCTGCATAAAAGCGCAAAACGGGGTTCATTAAAAAGAAGGAAACTATTTCGCGTAACAACTGTATGTGCTATTTCTTTCCAAGGCTATATCAATGTTTCGCTAAATAGCTGCTTCATTATGCGCTGCGCTTTAACGGCGTAATATAATCAACCTTGGCTTTGCAATTTAAAAGAATTTGTAGATTACTCCTACGAAAGCCACTTAAGACATCGCGCAAGCGATAACTCTCTTCCTATTGTGGATATAACAACTATTCCACTTCCAGAAGATCCCAATTAAGAAACGGTTAACTTGATGAATAAGAAGCGTCCCAACGTAACCTAAAATTCCACTATTCAAGCTTAGATTAACATTAGTTTCATAGAAATCCTCTACGCGTTTTAAGAGAATCATCTTCATGAAGCAAACGTTTGACATAGGAAGAGGCCATATCTAAAAAAATTCATAAAGCTTTTCTATAAACTTAATATCAGCCTAAAAATGAATTTTGTTCTAGTGCAGGATTTTACTTCTTAAATAGTTTTACTTGGTCTTTTTTGAGACTGTCAGAAGAATTAACACCCAGCCTATCAGAGTAAATATTGATACAAATTTTTTTTCCCGGAATTTCAGAATTTCCTAATTTTCAGAATGTACCATGCCAATAACAATTCTTCAGTCAAGCAACACCACTGGTTTCGTATGTGTTCTTTTCTGTGTTTAAGTTCCAACGTTTTTTATGGACAAACCATGATATCTTTTGCCTAATATAAAGATATATGTATAAATAAAGAGAACGTTAAGGAGATAAGTTTGGTTGATAGCCGGTGTTGTCGAAGTTTGCGCGATGCCGATTCTCTACACTTTTCTGAGGTTTTTTTAAGGAAAATAGATAGCTGTGTACTTACAGAACTCAGTGAAAAATACAGAAAGATTTGGGTGTGAATAAGTGCTTCATTTTTTAATGTATCACGTAATCCTTATTTAATAGTTAAAATCTGCACTCTAAATTAGTAAAATATGTTTTATTCTCACATGTTAACAATCTTTAACAACTTATATTATCTATCTTTAACTATTATCTTTAACAACAATATCGATAATTTGGAAATATTTTTTGAAAAGTCACGAAAGTCATTACTTGCACCCGATAAGTAAATTTTATTACATTTGTTGAATGACGCGCTTGAGTGATACGGAAGCTTGAAAATTATCCTTTGTATTCTTTGAATAATAATGATAGACGAAAAAATTGACATATAGCTTTCTGCAGTTGACATCCTGTTTATGGAATAATAAAACTATAAAATCCTTCAAAGATGCTGTCAATATCAAAAGCAATCTCAAATGCTTAGATTATATAAATAAATGAGTTAATAAACGTAGTGCAAGAGATAAAACACATTCGATTACACGACGATTTCGACTCAAATGTTAAGGTATATGTGCTAGTAAGTATATTATTATTGAAATTTTGTTGTATTCTGGCCTTTCACATTGCAGAATATATTTCCTTTGTAAATGTATGTGTTATTTCCATGTTAATGTTCATGTCTTTCACACTTCTAGTATTCTGTTGCCTTAAATAAAGGAAAAAAGCGCATTCAGTATATTCGCTGAATACACGTCTACAAGAAAAGAAACTTTCTTCTCTGATAAACACTAGTTTTATACAAAGGTACGAAAGATATCACGCATTAAAAAATGGGCAATATTCATAAAGTATATCTTTATGGGAAATATTCAATTTATACATAGTTATCTCTGTTTCTATGTTCTAAATCTATTGTAGGCTAACTTCAAAAATAAATTTTACTTTTTCAGCCTGACTACAAATATCGTGAATTTACTGTGTATTATGTTAGCTCCGAACGTTTTTGCTGTTTGCAAAAACTGAATTGTCTTATGCTTTCGGAGATTGTATCTAAAAAGGATCTATATTTAATGAACATGAAACAATGAATTAATAATCACAAAACCTTTAATACGAAGGCTTTTAAATTAAGAATACATTTATTAAAAACCTCTGCACCTAATATTAATACACATTTACGGAGTTAGCGCACTATAAGAAATATTGATTTTCTTCTCTATGAACCAAAAGCACTACATTTTTTATATTAAATTCGCCATAACTACAGTGCCGTAATAAATATAATTAGCAACAAAAATATAACGCATTTCATTAACGGTAATAAATTCTTTTCGGCACTGCTATCAAAATGGAAACAAACGGTATGGAGATTTATTTTCGAGCCTAAGCAGTCAAGGCGTTCCTAAGCGTAGAGTAAATGATGTCATTAGAAGCAGTATCCAATCACAAGGATGGAATTTCCCCTATGCTCGTGGAATAGTACAGAATGTTTATATGCATCTCGGTCGAAAGTAGACACTGTTAGAACTTTGGTGCTAGCTTATTTTTGAGAATCGTATTTTTTGATGATGATGTAGCAGTTTAAGTGATGGTGAAGATTGTACAGGATGTTGTAGCAAGTCGTGAAACAGGAACTCAAAGGAGGACGCAGTAGAAGGCAGAGCACAGTCAAGGTATCCGAGGGGACTTTGGGCATCTATTTGACGCTGAGAGTGGGTGGCTGGGCGTTATGTAGCTGCGTTGACGATGCTTCGACTAAGGAATGGAGTAGCTAAGTGGAAGGCAGGTTTAGTTGGCCACATGATGTAAAGCTGTCCTCTGAATGCCTGGTGCTGTTGAAGACTGGGGGTAGGCTGAGGGGTATCATATGCAAGCTGATGGAATTTTATTTAATGAAAGAAGTAATATTATATGTGAAATTAAATAAATTTAAGATTAATGAGTGTTAATTATCGATTTAATTAAACATATTAGCTTCTTCGCAGATAGTAAAGAGTATGAATAACTTAGCTGTTGGTGATTTTGCGAGTCTGAGTTAGTTGTTTTTTTAGGAGTTCGGGGTTAATTTAGTAAATTTACCATTTCCGAAAAAGTTATTATGCTTTTTGATGGTGGAAAATAGGTTTAGAAAGTTGCTGTGTGAATTAACGCTGGTTTGTTCTTTGAGTTTAGGTAGTTAGTTGTTGTATGTAACAACCTGAGCATAAGTTTTGTTGGTTGTATGAGAGCAAAAGGGGTTTATGGGTGTTGTGTACGCTGAGCGTTTGTCATGGATGTGTAGGGTTTAGGTGGTAGTGTGGAAGATTTATTTTTAGGGTATTTTACACATCTACAATAAGAAGCGGTATAATTTCGAGAACAATTTGCACATATGGGATTTTCGATGTATCCAGGTCTGTAGTTTTGTGATTTTGGGCTCATTTAACACACCTGGGTAAGAAGAAACAGTTGTCGGAGGAGTGATGGCCGAGTTCTAAACTAATCTCTTTGAGTAACTCGGCTGGCGAAACGCTAATGACGGATACCGTAATTCTCACAGCTGGACGAGGAGATAGTACAGTATCACTGCCGAAGCTCTCTTTGTCTAACTTTCAAGAACTCTGTTATCTCATTTACATTTTGGTCTTTTATACATTATCTTATTTACATCTTGGTGAGAGTTAGTGAAAAGTGATAGTAATAGCATAAATCAAATCGCAGGGTAATGGGCTAATTAAACTAAAATCCTTAGAAAATGAGGTTTTATATTATCAGTAAAGAATGCAAAAATGGAGAAGCAAGGATATGAAATGGAGACCATGACAGAATGACATAAAAACTGCATTAGCTCTCCACATTTCCAAGAATATTTAGGAAATAATGATGAATTGTTAATATAGTATAATTTTTGATAATATTTCAAAAACAAATATATTTAAACAATCAAAGAAATTTAATCTTTTATTGCTAAAACAATTTCTGTTCTTATATACATTCCTTATTAACATTAATTGTTCATCTCTTTTGTAAAGCTCCGCAGGTTATCAAACCTCCAGCCAAACAATGCAGTCGTGCATTGTTTGTTATTAATGTATTGTTATCTTTGTTTACCGTATTGTTACCTTTATCTTTTTTATTAACTAATAAAGAATCTGTATGTCTGTGTATTTATGTATGTATGTTCCTCGCATTCAGGAAAAACGGGGGAACAGAGCCAACAAATTTTGAACACACGTAGACCTCTCTCCAAACGTGAGCACCTCGAAGACCAAATTTTGAATTTGCTTTTTATTTATTTCACATTTTGTGCGAATTTAATGAAATCTTGACTAACAAAGCAATGTGTTGCCATTCGGCAAACCGTACGATATTAATGCTTCAAATTTAATCAGAAAACTTAACCATTTGAAAGAAATGTATTCCCACTCGGCAAAGCATAAGATATTGTCTTTTCAATTTTATCAAGAAATTCGCGGATTTTCAGCAAATGTGTTGCCACTTACACTAACTAATCTCATTAAAATCCGGTTTTTCTTTCCTGTTTCTTCTTTTTTATAATAATTTTTTTAAGCGACTGACCCGGCAAGAGGTTAATATTATTAAATAATCATGACTCTGTATGCTTGTTTGCATGTACTATATATGTGCATGTATGTTTGCTCTGCTACTCAAATTATAGAAAACTGGCGGCACTTAGAGTCACCAGATTTTGAACACACGTAAGCTTTCACACAAATATGTGCACATTGAAGCCCGGATTTAGAATTTCTAATTTCTTCTCTATTTACTCAATATTTTGTGCGAAATTAATGAATTTTTGATTAATAAACTCAGGGATTTAAAAGCAATGTGTTATGACTGCTCGAAATAAAACAATTTTATCTTCCGCTCGCATGTATGTTGCCATCCGAAAAAATGTGAAAAATTAACCTTTATCAACAAATTTTATCAATAAGCTCCGCTATTTAAAAGCAATGTGGTACTAGTAACTTGAATAAAATATCTTCATCTTCCGCACACCGGTCTGTTGCCAGTCAGCAAAATGCCAGATATTAACTTTCGAACTTAATCTGCATATAATTAACGAACTGAGAGATTTAAAAGTAAGAAGCGCAGCTCTTAATGATATTTGTTTTATTTTTTGATCTGATTAACTTGCCTCGATGGATTCCTTTATAATTTTATATGAATATTCTTCAGTATTCATTATATACATCTTCAGATAATATCAGTTTAAACTCCTTTCTTGATTTTTTCGTGGTTGTTTGAGATAGATTCAGGAGTGTTCCTTGCATAGGTAAAAAGAAAGAAAAGAGTTTTACCCTAGAAATAATATTTACTATGATTGCTACAGAATGACCGTTGTATTCTGTATCATGTAATTCTTCAATTAAAAACATAAGTTATTAAAATGACATATTTGATAATAGCAGTACTGTCAATATATGATGAAAATACAAAAGCATACCAAAAATAATATAAATGTAGTTGAGAAAGTCTGAAGGAAAGAAATAAGCTGATCCGCATTTCATATTTCGTATTCCGTTGTTAAACAATAAGATGCTTTTGGGCACTAAAAAATAAATAAAATGCTTTAAAACATTTTTCTTCAATTTAGACATTTTAGAGCGTAATTAAAACAAGGCTTCTTATTAAGAAACTTGTACAATGAGCTGCAGTATTCGCTACAACTTTTTGTATCCTTTCTATTGCATTTAGAATCCTTGAATAGGAACAATTATTTCAACTAATATACTGAACTGAAATGAAAAAAGAATGCTTTTGAATTATTAATATTATTAAATATTTTAATGAAATTGTACTAGCTATACCCAGTGGAATTACACTTTACATTAAGTGGAAATATACTTTTTCTTTCTTACATTAACTCTTTTAGGCTCTCGTTGTTTCAAATAATCAAGTAATTATAGCTGTTACAGAAATTTTGGCACTTTGATTTACGAAAGACTTATATTGGTAATATTTTCGGCTTACAAGAAAAAATTCTCGCTTTTTATGGAGAAAAGTGAATATTATAATATAAATATTGTTTACCAAATGCACGAAGAAAAATTGAATATCATTATGTAAAAATTTAAATATAATTATGTAAGAGAATACAGGATTATAACAATTATAACACAAAGAACAAGCCGAAGAACAAGTATTAAAAATATTCCATCAGCAAGAATCGGTGCGTAAAATTTCAGGATTTTGACTTTAAATCGAACGTTAATCTCCAATTACAGGAGTGAAAACAGAATTGAAGGGTGCTTTGAATGTCTCCAAGGAATTATACGATAGCAAAGAAAAACAAAAGTTGGATGTGTCGAGCAACAGCCTCTGGTTTTTACATGACTATATCTTTAGGCCCCAGAAAATTAAAGGAACTCATTAATACAATTAATTTACATACGATATAAAAAATATTACCTAAATATTAACCAATAAGGACTATATTTAAAATCCTTATTAGCATATTACTTTGGAATGCTCTAACCTATTTGATAAGAGAAACCGCTGCCATAGGTTTGGGCCCGGTTCGAAGCCCGAATGATGTTTGCGATGAAGCCCGAATGATGTTTGCGATGAAGCCCGAATGTAGGTGTTTGCTTTTGCGGTGTAGAGGCACTTGAAATACTGTCGATCCGAAAGTTCTATTGAGAGGTTGGTCGCAGAGAAATTATATGAGGCTGTAAAATCTGTCGAGCTGGGGATTATTCATTCAAAATGGAACGGAATTTTCCTTTTCTCGCTGTTATAACGTAGTTGCCACATTTGGCCTTGGGCAACGTTATTGGTGATGAGACGATTAAATAACCAGTGGGTTTAATATACTGATTGCTGAGTTAATTGCAAACTTCTTGCAAACTTATTAGAAACGCTAAGGAGATAGAAGAGTATCGTTGCGTGACAGTGCTGATTGAAGTTCTGTTAAATTCCTATCCAAATCTCAGGCTTACTAAGAGTACTTTATAGCATTTACATTTGAAATATATTACATTGATTGGTACAGTAGTTAGCGATGCAGGCTGCCGTACTGTTGAACTCGAAACTGAATACTAGAGAAAGCCTGCAGTTTGTAAATATACAATGTCTCTGAGGCTAGGGCGCGTTTAAAACACACGGCAAACCGAAGTCCTCCAGAGTGATTTGCTGATAAGGTAAGAGGGAATGGAAAATCCTTCAACTCGTCCTCCAGGGGTTTCCCTTTTAAATTCGGAACTGGATAAACCTGCATTGTTACCTATAAAGTGCGGAAGGCCCATGCC
>KK116259.1:119518-135181 GCA_000611955.2 Stegodyphus mimosarum | reverse complement strand
ATTCCTGCCACGATATAATTCGTGGACGTGTTCTGGTGTTACTGTCATAAAGTGAGATACGTCACAACAACATACGAGGTATGCTATTTACTTTTTATTTGGGGATAAGTTGTAACTTAAAAATAAATTTAAAATATACATTATACATATTTTTTGATGATGTAGTTTTAAAGCCTTTATTAAATGTTTTTAATCTCCTTCGCTATATTACGTTCTGTTCCGTTTGCCGTTGTCGCTTCGTCTAGCTTGCAAAAGTCCGAGCTGTATACCGGCTATCTTCAGTTGGTTGATTCATGTAGCGATGCAGGGACAGAAATGTCTAAGTGAGTCTTGGAGATAAGATATGAGTTGGAGAGGGATGTAAGGAAGTGAAATAAATTCCATTTGGCTTGTATAAAATGAGTGATGAGGAAGAAGTCAAAATCATGCTATATATGCTGATTGAGCCGAGATCTTGGACAGAGCAGATGTGAAAGCACATTTAAGCTTTATATAGAAAAATTGTGGTTATCGCTGAGCATGAAAGCCGCAAATGGGTGCAGAGGGCGATCCTCTTGGAGAATCTTATAGCTGAAGAGTTCAAAGTGGTTCATTATATTACATTCTTGTGCTTCCTGATAGAAACGTTCATTGAGTTTTTTGAGAAACTTTGCTAACGGTTCGATCTTAAGGACGTCGTGAAGACATTTCTTACATACATGGAAATAGGCATTTGTAATGATGCGAAGCTATCTGCTCTGTATCAGTTGAAGCTTTTTAAGATCCTTATCGGAGATAGTTGTCAATGCCGGCGAAGCGTAAGTTATGACTGGTCTGATAGCGCAGAGGTAAACAAGTCTCTTCTTATTCAGGTTCAGTGAAGAAAATTTCCCAATAATTGGGTATAAGCTTTTGATGATTTTAAGTGCTCAGCCACGCACGTTATTAACATGATGTGTCCAAGTAAGGCCTCATTAAATAAAACACCAAAATATTTAGCTTAAGAAATCACTGGAACAGTTTCGTTGAATAAAGTAAGTTACTTCTTGATCGGAGTGTTCATTTAGCGTTTCCGAATGATCAAGAGTTGATTGAGGCATTAATTTGGATTTCTCATGGTGCACACCACTGTTCAATCGAAGGAATGAGATCTTGAAGGCTTTTGACTGCTTGATTTACATTTGCAGATTTCATGGACTCGGTCGAAAGCTTTCGCCACATCTAACATGAGGAGAGCAACATACTGTTTATTATGGAGAGCTCTTCCAGCAAACTCCGTAACCCGTACTAATTGCTTGATTGTCGAAAGCTTGGCTCGAAAACCAGAGTTGTTCAGGCGGTAGTGAATTGAGATAAGGTTGCATGCGTGATAAAATATTCCGTTCGTAAATTTTTCCTAGCACCAGTAGCAAACTGATCGGCCGATAACCGTCAGGTTTAGTGTGATCCTTACCAGGCTTCGGAATCAGACTAACTTTTGCACATTTCCATAAGGTAGGAAAATAGTTGTGATACAAGCATGCATTTAAAATGCTGGTCAGTTTACAAATAATGTTGTGCGGCAAGTTTCTGATAGTAGCATTTACGATTCCGTGATTACCAGGCACTTTGCGCAAATTATTTTTTAATAATATTCAAAACTTCCGCAGGAGTGGCAAATTTCGGGATATTTTTGACAGATGGTGTACAGATCCAGTCACGTACTCGAAGTAACGTAGAGGATTCGAGTTGATGAATTGCGTTTCCAAATGCATAGCAAAAAAATCCGCTTTATCACTATTACAGATAGCCACTTTTCCACTGTAGTAAAGAGGGCGATTTGAAATATAAATCGATTTAAGATTTTTAATCAGAGTCCAGACGAGCCGTCCTGAATATTTATCTGCGATAATTTTTCGACCCACATCTCGTCTCTGTAGGATTGCTTTCTTAATGTCCTCTTTTTGGAGACGGGATTCCAGGTAAGGTGGTAGACTCTCCTGAGTGGATTAAGTTGCTTCATGAGTTGTCGAATATTCTTAGGGAGACGAAAAATCTTTTCGCTTTTATTAATCGCATCGCTTGCTTCTTGGACAGTGCTTTGAATCTGTTCAGTAATAGAAGAAATAACTGCATCGACTCCTTGTACACTGTTAAAATCATTCAAATTAATTATAGAATTTTTTTTCATAATATTTCCATAGAGTTGCCAATTAGTTATTTTCCTTGAGGAATTGAAATCACTTTTTTGAACCCCAAGTGTAGCAATGACAAGTAAATGATCTGACGAGCGTTTATGGGTAACTTCTAAAGTAATGGGAATCGTAGTAGTAGATGATGCTAATGACCACGATATCAGAATGTTCACTCTTACCCAGGGCGACGGGTGTATTCATCCGCTGTGTGTGTGCGTCATAAGCGCCACAAGATGGTTTAGAATATAATTCTGGAGAATTTAACCATTCGGATTACTGCGTCTGCAGTTCCATACAGCGCTTTTAGCATTTAAATCCCCCACAAATAATTGTCCTGAACATGTTGGGGTAGCAGCGTATTTGATCAGTAAGGTGATTTTGGGGTGGATTATGCAATGCACAATAATATAAGTCTTTGAACACTGGGAAGGTAACACAAACAGTCGCTGATTCACAGCCATAATCATTGCAATCATTTATGAGAGAAGAAGGAAAATTTCTTTTAACGTAGATAATGACACCGCCGCCGCGATGAGAAGTCCGATCACAACGGTAGCTATGATAATTTGAAATATTAAGCCAGTGCCATTGTTACGCATGTGATTCTGTAATAATTGCAATGTCAATGCCGTGATGAAGAAGAAATTCTTGCCGTTCTTGTTTTCGATTTTGCAGGCTGTTAGCGTTTCATATCCTGAAGCGTATATAATTTGCCGTATTTTTTATCTACCCGTTATTTGATTTTGGAGTGTCTTTAGATGTTGGTTTTATGTCTTGAGTGAGTTGTTTAAATAGAAGTAGGAGGCCAGATTCTTTAATAATGTTAACGAAACTTTTAAGTTCGCTGAGCATGGTTTTTGCTCAGAGATAGCTTCTGGTGTAAAATCGCTTGCAAAGGCTTGTGAGTAGGATTTGTTGGTTATAACTCTTTCAGCATGAGATGCTACTAATGGGAGAGGTTTCGGCCTGGGAAATTTCTCGCATGCTCTGTAATTTGCTGCGTCCTTCGCTATGGGACAGCATGCGCCAAATAATATTCTCCAGAAAGACATTTTTGCTCAATTGATAATTACTGAGAGAAAATATTTTTCCATCATCAGTTTGCTTTAATCATGATAAATTTTTCTTGAGAATTAACCTGTTCAGTTAGCTGTTTCAAAAAGCAAAGAAACAAATAACATAAGAGTAACACAGTTTTATAGCTTTTCTATTGATAATACTTGTTCTGAAAACACGAACACAGTTATAAGAATTAAGAGTAACAGATTGAATTTAATGTTGGCTAATAGGCCACGCTGCGCTTGTATCTTTTCTTGGAAAGTTGCTTGGCGCTTATAGAATGTAACAGAAAAGTCCTAATACTTTAATTAATAGTTCTGTTTAAGCTCTAATGAACTAGGAGGTCTTCAAACCACTAGTCTCAGAACTAATCTACACAGTCCAGTCACATTAATGTGACCACCACGTACTTTCCATGTCAGAGTTAAATAACCAATCACAGAAGGCAGGTGGCAGCACAGTGCAGTTGAGCGTATATAAAGGGTGTGTGAGGGCTTCGGAAAACATTTCAATCGTTGGCGTAATGCAGAAACGAAGCGATTTATCCGACTTCCAAAAGGGCATGATCATTGGCTTTCGGGCCAAGGGTGGAAGCATTTCCGAAACGGCTGAGTTTGTGAACTGTTCGCGTGCCGCCGTGGTAAAAGTGTACCGTGCATGGCAAAATGGGACTGTCCAAAATCAGCGACGTGGCAAATGTGGTGCACCACGGGCCATAGATGACAGAGGCGAACGACGGTTGCGGAGATGCGTTCGGGCAGATAGACGGGCTACCGTTGAGCAACTGACCACCAAAATGAACCAAGGGGCTACCAAAAGTGTCTCCCAAAGTACTATTCAGCGAACATTGCTGCGTCTGGGCCTCCGAAGCAGACGCCTGGTTCGTGCACCTATGCTGACTGCTGTTCATCGACGGCGAAGGCTAGAATTTGCACGCCAGTACAGCAGCTGGACGTCCACTGAGTGGCGACAGGTTGCGTTTTCGGATGAATCGCGTTTTATGCTCCATCGGACAGATGGACGTTGGCGTATAAGGCGTGAAACCTCTGAAAGGAACCACCCTGCAACCATTGCCGGAACGGTCCAAGCTGGAGGCGGGAGCATTATGGTCTGGGGAATGTTTTCCTGGCATTCTCTAGGTTCACTGATCATTGTGGAAGGCACAATGGATCAATACAAGTACGCATCTGTCCTTGCGGACCATGTTCACCCCTACATGCGCATTGTTTTTCCTCAGGATGATGGCATCTTCCAGCAGGACAATGCGAGGTGCCATACAGCTGCCAGTGTACGTGCGTGGTTCGAAGAGCACCAGGATGAGTTTACCGTCCTCCCCTGGCCAGCAAACTCACCTGACTTAAACCCAATCGAGAATCTGTGGGACCATCTCGATCGAGTTGTTCGCGCCATGGATCCTCAACCGCGTAATCTAGCGCAGCTGGCCACGGCATTAGAGTCGACATGGCTCAACATCCCAGAGAACACCTTCAGGGACCTATGTGACTCTCTTCCTGCACGTCTCGCAGCAGTCCGCTCTGCGAAAGGTGGTTATTCTGGCTTTTGACAGATGGTCACATTAATGTGACTGGACTGTGTATATCCTCCTTGAATATCTATAATATATTTTTGAGATTATGGCAGTGCGGTAGCTAAAGGCATCACTAAAATGTGTCCGTATTTATAACGTTTTTTCATTATTTTTAAATATTTAAATTTATATAAATTAAATTTTCATATAAATATCTTAATTCAAATACTTGTAAATTCTGTGCGTGGTGCTTAACAGTAAATCTAACTGATGAAACTGCTTTATAGTAATATAATTTTTAAGAATATTTACTAAATCGCTAACACCTTAGATTAATGAAAGATGATTGTTTAACTAAATGGTTATCTTTTCTTTTTTCTTTTTTTGTTTTATTAATTTGCTTTCTTTTTTCGTTTATTTTAATTTAAAATTTTGATTTTAAAAGTACTGTTATTATTTGTATTACAGTAAAGCACTTGAGGCAATTTATCTGCCTTAGGGAAAAATGATTTCGTGGAGGACATTTTAAGTAAAATGGATACGTATTCACGTTATATAAGAGTTGTTGTGTTATTTAAATTATTAGTTGTTATATCTTCCTTTTTTCTACGTGTGTTGTAATTTAACTTATCATTTTAATAAATAATAATTAATTAAATTCTAAATTATGACGGCTGGCATTAGCCTAGTTCGCATTTTTTTACTGCATTCTGTTATTTCTCAGTTCGATAATTTTATGAACAAATTCAGCTTTAATGTAATTAATAAAACACATTTTTAAAGCCATAAGCTCCTCGCCAGCGAAGCAATCGTTTGGGAAACTACCTTTGAATCTGGTATATGTTTTTTTGTTTCAAAAATCAGTTCACTAAATTTGAAACCATAAAATAATTTTTACAACGTAGAAAACTCCTTTTTAAGAAACATTTAATACATTGCAAGAGCGCATTTTGATTGAAGCCGAAAAAAGATAAGTTTTAATTGAATCAAAATTAAAACTATTATGTTAGCTGAACCTCTTATTTTTATTTCCCTTACTTCGGTCACAATTTATTAGTAATTAAACTTTATTTATTAGTTCGAATAATATTAATAGGAATAATAATCCCATCAATATCTCTCTGCAATGCTATTTATTTTATTAAATGATCCTTCTATTCGTTCCATATTATAACTGTACATTAAAATTTATTATTTCCTTACCATTTATTGTCAACAAATTTTATTGTCTTTATTCTTTCGAATATGAACTATTTTTTACTTCTAGCTACAAGGATATCTGCGGGCACAAGATGCAACGAGACGGTTGTCATTCATTGTCTACATGCATTTCAACAATTTCTGATAAACTTAGATATTTTTCACACTACCGAAATTGTGGAGTACGAATTGGATCGATTGTGCGAGTAAGTTGTCCTGCATCTTATTTCTACAGTTCTGCTCTGTATTGACTGCTCATACAACTGTTATCTCTCTAACACTTTTCGTTTATACACTCTTTTGCAAAAAAATCGACTCAACAATAAGGACTTTTGAGATCGTGACGAAATTAGGTATGCAAAAACATCTTGATTGAACATGCAAATGATCAAAGTTTCAAGGCAATTGGATAGGAATTGCGATCATAGCGCGCATTTCTAGTGCGCAATTCGCAATGTATAAAACCAGTAATAGAGGCGGAAAATTTATTTTTTTTGTTGCTGCCATTGTAATTACGTAAAGAAGCAACTAAAGATGCTATTACAGCGATATCGAAGACTTTACAGACAACTGAACGACTTCGAACGTGGTCGCATTGTGGGGTTGCGTGAAGCCGGGTGGTCATATCGAGCAATAGGCCGCCACCTGCAGCGTACAGACACTGCTGTGCAAAGATTTGGGAGCAGTGGTTGCTGCAAAGAAATTGCCGACGAAATGAAGGCTCTGGAAGGCCAAGGAGCACAAATACGAGACAAGATAGGATGATTGTTTGCAGGTCCGAACCGTTCCAACGGTATCATTGTCGACTATTCAACGCATTACAGACACGTCAGTGCCTCCCAGGAACCGTTCACCATGTCACGGCGCTTGTCTGAGTGGGGGTTACGCACACAAAGGCCTTTACGACGTTTGCCTTTGACCCCACAGCATCGGCGGAGTCGTCTGGAGTAATGTCGTAGCCAATCATCATAGCTGTCATCAGACTGGCATCGTATAGTGTTCAGCGATGAATCTCGCTTCACTCTTGAAGCAAATGACCACCGTATTCATGTCTGGAGAGGACGGGGCCAGCGGTCCCAATCAGCCTTTGTTTTACAAAGGCATACAGCCATAACTCCTGGTGTGATGATGTGGGGCGTTAATTCTTATGACAGCAGGTAATCTTTAGTCATCATCCGTACATCTTTAGCAGCTCAACGATATGTTGATACCATCCTGCGGCAGGTCGCATTACCCTTCATGGTACGTCGTCCTGGGGCCATTTTCCAACAAGATAAGGCCAGGCCACATACCGCTAGCATATGTCTGGACTGTCTCCGTGCGGTTGATACTCTTCCTTGGCCAGCAAGGTCACCAGACCTTTCAGCAATCGAGCATGTCTGGCACATGGTAGGCCGCCAGATTCGGGCACCACAAAATATCGCAGATCTGGAGCGAGAACTGATGAATGCCCGGCAGAAGGTGTCCTCAGGATGACGTTAGGAACCTCTAGCACTCCTTGCCTCAACGAATTCAAGCATGCATTGCCGCCAGGGACGGTTCGACAAACTACTAATTTGAATATTCAAGGGATGATTGTGAGCCGTGAACAGGTGCTATAACCTTGATTTTTTAATCATTTCATAACCTGTGTATGAGCTATACATATACTGAATTTCTCCAAAAACAACGACTTTCTTCATGGTGCTTCAATTGTTTTGCAAAAGAGTGTATTTGAATCATATTTTATTCCATAATAGCTTCATAAATATGGTTATTGAACTCAGAAACCCATTTGAGTTTTGGTTTCATACTCTCCAGTAAGGAGAGTCTCTGAATCTCTTTCACTATTTGCATTTGGCATCGTTGGCCCTGGAGATTGGAAGTTAAATACCTACTCATTGATTGGAAGCTAAATACCTATACATTGTTAAGAGTTGTTCTGCCTGGATGCAGAATTGTATAGCTGTTCTAAGAGCAACTGGCTCAGCTTGAAAGACTGAGTAGTTGAGACTTAGCCTTCGTGACCAGATCTGGATTGCATCGTACCCTAGTATTTCATAGAAACCGCTGTCTGTCCCTTCTTTTCCATTGGAGCCAAGAAGCATGATTTTCCAGTGCTGCCGATGGTTTCAGATTAACTTGAATGTAAAATTGCGCTGGGTGCCACTGTGTTAACGTGACATTCGACTCGTAGACTCGTGTTCGAACTATTGCACATTCTACTACAGATGGAGTAGGGGCAGCCCAATTAGCTCATTCAGGGCACGAGTGGGAACGAGCTTAGTGGTAAGCTGTTGGAAATCAAAATAGGAGGACCAGCTTTACTGGCTTGAAACTTAGAAACTGACGAGTTTAATGTGGAGTGTCCATGTCAGATATTTGTCTAAAATCCCACCGAGGTATTTAACTTGCTTGGCCCACCGAAAAGTTGTTTCATACATAGTTAAACATCCATAGAGATATTTTTTGAGTGAAAATCACGGTTTCCGTCTCTTCATTTAATGTTTACCTTTATTTTCCAGGAGATAAGACAGCATTCTACTGCATGAATGGGAGCTTGTAGCTGTTGAATAGCTAAGCGCTTTAATGTGTACTTTTTGTAGAGATCGCGGTATGATCAGCACACATGGCAAGTCTTGGTCGTGTGCATCTGGGATATCTTTCATATAAATGCTATAGAAAAACTTAGACCTAACATTCTTACTTGACGGATTCCTGCTTCGATCCGTTTCTGAGTAGAGTATGTGTTCTTGACTCGAACGATAAAATATCTGTCAGAAAGATAGGAATTTAAACAATGAAATGATGTGCTCTGGGAGTTTGTACAGTAGTCATTCTAGGCACACACGATCAAATGCCTTAGCTGTATCCAAAAATACGGCTGCAGTAGAAATTCTCCTTTGTAATCAATCCGTCCGAGATTTTCGCTGTGATACAATAGAGTTGGGTCGCAGTAGAGGGAGGGTTTCTAAAGCCGAACACTGCTGCCGAAGTTATTACTTTCCGCATGCTGTAATAGATTTTTTAGGGTAATTTTTCGGCCACTTTACTTAATGTTGCGAGCAGATTGACAGGGAGATGACGGCGGATTGGCTGGTTTCACTGTTTTTTTATCAGAATAATTGCTGCTATTTTTCAGGCTGTAGGAAAGTATCTCAGCTGGATAATGAATTCGATTATCTTAGTCAATCTTCATATCATCAGTAATCCCATTTTCCTTAACGTATTTTTTCTGATGAAGCCATTTCCAGAGCTTTTCTTGACTTTAGAAAGACGATATAGCTAAGAACTTCCGAAAGGTTGACGCGATAAGAATTCCATTAGGCTCATGACCGCTTGTCATGACATTTTCATAGGCTTCTGGTATGAACGAGTACCGTGAGGAGCCAAGGAGAACATGCTTTAAGAAATCAACTTAAGACTAACTAGGAAAATTTAAAACGTAACTGCTACAAACCACAGTAATCGAAAAATCTGAAAACCCGCAGAATTTTAGTAACTATTCGCCGCAAACCACTGCTGCAGGCTTCCCGTAACCGGAGGTAAATTACTTTTAAAAACAAACTGTTTGAGTACTATTAGCGTAATATATTGAATATAATACTTGAAAATTAGATTCCTGTCATAGTACAGTATTATCCCTTAAACTAGGCTTCTAAAAAATTAATTGAGGTATATTTCTCGAGAGCAGACTGACAGTTTACGGTAGTTACACGAGTTTTGAATATGCTCTCAAGATTTATGGATTTATATGAAAGTTTTTACAAAACCAGCACCCTTGTATAGGCAATTCTATCATCTGCATATATCACAGTTCTCTATCTCAAAAATTTCCTGTGTGTGTACCCCTAATAGAAGAGCAGGAAAAAATCCTTTCTGCAGAATATCTATCTTATCAATCGCACTATTCCACATTCTACATGTGACTCCCTTTTACCTCTTTTTATTTAAATAGCTTGTTACTCAACCTTCTCTTAATAACACATAATCTGTAAGTTATCTGAGGAATCAGTTATCAAACCACACTGTATCATACGATAAGCCGATGCCAGTACCTCTATGGAATATTAAATTATACGTATTTTTCTTGCATTTCATTTCAGCTTGTTGGATTGAATTAAATCTACTTCGTTGATAGCGTATAAACCACGCAAAAATAAATGCACTCTTTAAAATTCACTATATTTGTTTACCATAGCGACAATCTGGCGCTAAGTTTACTTAACAGCGTTACATCTCATTTATTTTATAACTCAGGATGCACAAAAAATTATATCGTCTGAAGAATTATCTAATCGTTGTCACATGTTTTATTCAAATACTATAATAAATTTAAAAAGGTGTATAAAAGAAATTAAACATAAAAAAAAAAAAAAAAAAAAAAAAAAAAAAAAAAAAAAAAAAAAAAAAAAACAAAAAAAAAAAACTGTTTTTTACAGACGATTCAGCGTTCTTCATTCAAATAATTCATTTCTCACTTCGCAACAAGGTAAAAATACATTAAAAACTGAAAATATCTGTATTAAAAATTACGAAGTAAATCTTAAACACTTATTTCGTCGAATAAATTCCAGAATGGATTAAGAATGATTTAATTCGGAATAATAAAAGAAAGCGTTACCTTTGTTGTTGCGAAGCTTAGTTTCTTTAAATTCGCAACAAATCTACTGTACTCCTAAGTTTCAAATGTAAACAAATATGACCGCCATGAGAAAAATGATTAGGCTTAGCCGCACTTTTAAATAGTTTATAATTTTAAATTGTTGATAACTTGAAATTGTTGATTTAATTAACTTTTAAATTGTTGATAATTCTACAAATCTTGCACGCATATTTACTAAAGGCATAAAACCTTAACCGGAAGAGAAGAACAACATAGTGCAATCATTTTTAAGCAAAAAATGCACAATTTACCAACGTGTAAGACTAAAAACACTGAGCTCACTGAGTAGAGTGACAGAGTGATTATATATATATATATATATTTATATACGTTTGGTGCGGCCGATTGCAACCAAAATAGGAGGTGCACATCTACATGTTATAGCAGTCCTATATACAGAATTTCGATGTTCTGAGGCTACTCGTTTTTTGAGTTATGCGAAATGCATACGTACATACGTACGCACAGACGCCACAAAAATATCTCTTTAGATTCCATTTTAAATCAGTTTTATAATTTTTTTGGGAAAAACGTGTCCTTTATTCTGTCCTTACGTACTGATGTTACTCAAAAAAATCTTCAAATTGCATTCGATAGTGGTCAAAATAGACATTTTCGTTGAAATATGATACCCGAAATTTTTCGCGATTACAATACTTACTTTTTACTTCGTACAAGGAAGTTAAAAGGGGACACAGTTCTATATCTTCTGTTCTATTTTGCCGATTGACGAAATTCAACTTGCGGTTTCCATGTCTGGGAAATATGACTTATGATATACATTAGATTTATACACAGCATTATTCTAACATAGATATTTTGACACAAAACTAGACTTTTTCTAAAAAGACATATCGATTTTTTTCCATATTTCGATGGTACGTCTCAAATTATGCCAAACTGGCAAGTTTCCTAAACTTCGCCCGAGTAGTTTTTTTAAAAATTAGATTTCAAAATTTTAGCTCTCCAATATTAACTGAATTTGGTACATATTTATTAATATCTCGCTTTTTTTTATTAAACCTACTCGATTCCTTCTTCCAGAATTCGAAATTTAGGTTCAGTCGAAATGCAATTCGCTTATTTTTTATGATTTACTTTTAAAACTTATATTTTTTAAGTATGTTTATGAGCTTAAAAAATATTGAATTGTAAAGGTTTTACCTCTATCTTAAGGAATATGTATTTGTAGGCATACTTAGAAAAAAATCAGAGGTTTTTTTTTATTAAAAATTTCCCATGATATCTGTGAATTTACATATCAACGTGTTTTGAAATTTAGCATATTTGTTACATGCGATAATAAAGCCAAATGTGGTTTACGCACTTTGTTACAATCTTCAATGAATTGTAACCGTTATTTTGAACCTTAAATTTCCAAACAAAATTTTACTGAGGGTTATTCATGGGAAACTTCTTTAATTTCATTTTTATTAATAATGCATAGTAAACATTCATTAATAACACATGAAAATTAATTTTTTTAATTTATAAAGAATATTAATCAGGAAACATACTTTCTTTTACTACAAAAATGTTTAACAGCTGTAAAATTTACTAGAATGTAAGATTTTTATCTTCTTTTCTGTGTATAGCAAAGACAACAAATAACTAAAATATCTGATGTGTACACCACATGACTTCCTTGTACGAAATATTAAATTATACGCGGTTTACTTCTATTTCATTTAAACATATTGAATTAACTGTTAACAAATTTTTAATTAAATCTATTTCGTCGATAGCTCATAAACCACAATAGAATAAATGCACTCTTCACTATATTTATTTACCATAGCCACACTTCGGCGCTAGGTTCACTTAACAGAGTTAAATCTCTCTTTTTATTATTCAGAGTGCACAAAAATTATAACATCTGAAGAATTACCACAAGTTCTATTCAAATACTGTAATAAATCTAAAACGATGTATAAAAGAAATGAAACAAATGAAAAAGAAACAGTTTTTCATAGTCGATTCAGCTTCGATTACCTAATGCGCATGCGCTACTAATTAATTCAGTTCTCATTTCGTAGCAAGGCAAAAATACAAAAAAAAATTAAAGTATTTTCATTAAAAATTTAAAGATACACTAGAAAAACATAAAACACCAAGTACAGTTAAACCAATTAAAAAAATCTTTTTTTACAATTAAAATTACAGTTTCTACGCAGAAACAAGTTAATAACTTAAATGATAATTCCAGAATGAATTAAGCATAATTTAATTAGCAAAAATAATAAAAGAAGACGTTGCTTTGTTGTTGCGAAGCTTAGTTTCTCTAGATTGGCAACAAATCCAATATTCTCATAGGTTTCAAATATAAACAAATATGTTCGCCATGAGAAAAACGATTAGGCTTAGCCGCGCTTAAACAACAATTGTTGATAATTCTACAGGTCTTGCATGCAGATTTACTAAAGGCATAGAAACCTTAACCGGAAGATAAGAACAACATAATTCAATCATTTTTAAAGCAAAAAATGCGCAATTTACCAACATATAAGAATAAAAAAACTGAGCTCACTGAGCCGAGTAACAAAGTGGATATATATATATATATATATATAAATTTACATACGTTTGGTGCCGCAGGTTGCAATCAAAATAGGAAGTGCACGTCTACATGCTATAGCAGTCGTATATACAAAATTTCAATGATCTGAGGCTACTTATGTTTGAGTTATGCGAGATACATACATACATACATAGTACATACGTACGTACGCTCTGACACCATGAAAAAAATCTTCTGAATCCATTTTTAATCAGTTTTATAATTTGTTTGAGGAAATAAAGTCCTTTATTCTGTCCTTATCTACAGATGTTATGCAAAAACATCGTTAAATTGCATTCGATAGCAGTCAAAATGGATATTTTCGTTGAAATATGGCACCCGAAGTTTTTCATGATTACAATACTTCCTTTACTTCGTACAATGACATTTGGGGGAATGAAATGGCGGACATTCTGGCGGAGGAGGGTTCTGAAGAACCATTACCAGATACCAATTCACTGACATATCTTGAACTGTACTCCATTAGAAGACAGGCAGACAGGCAAATTTGGCTCGTTCCGCCGAATCATCCCTAGTATCAAGCTGATTGTCCTGGAAGATCCCTTGCTATTGACTGCGATAGATGTGTTCAGACAACACTTTCCCGATTCTTCAGTGGACACCTGAGAGGACTCACTGTCGAGAGAGGTTACATGCACCCAATTTGTTCTAAATGTCAAAATGCACCGGCTTCACCGGCACATATACTTGAGTGCCTGGAATTGTCTCTTGAGGACCTTTACTAGTCTCCTGTGCTTGTTTTCGATTTTCTGAAGGTGAATGGACTCATGGACCTCGTCTAGTAAATTCCTAGACATGGAGATAAGCAACAACAACAACAACACTTCGTACTATGAAGTAAAAAAGAATAATAGAGATCACGGACATTCTTTCTCAGTAGAGACAAAATCTGTGTGCAGCAGTATAGTCTGAGATCCATACCAATGTCTCCTTCATACCAGCATACACAAAATTCCAGCTACATTAGTGCACTGAAGCTATGGAGCGAAATTTTCGAAGAGTTTGATTTTCTCAGTTTGAATGACATCACATGGAGATGCTCCTTCCTACACCCAGGCAAGTAACAAGGGCATTCTGATAAAACCCAGAAATCATTAACAAAGATCTCAGGTTAATTTATTAACAAAATAATAAAAAAAACTCCATTTTTAAAATGCAGAGGAGAAACAAAATCAATTAGAAGTAGAAATGTCTTAGCTTTAACAGGGTGCACACATAATGTTTTCTTTTATCACTAACTTTTTATAATCGACTTTTTAAAATAATTTTCGCAATTTTTTTTCACTCTGCAATTTCTTTTCTATAAAGCGATAAGAAAACCTGTCTTCGTTTGTTACAAAAAAGTCTGCAGTTTATGATGATATAAGACTTAAACTGTTCAATGAAAAAATACTGTCTCTGATTGTGGGAAAATGCCAAAAATCGTTAAATTATATAATGTAAATAAAATTACATAATAGAAATAAAAAACGAATCTGAAATTAAAAATTCAGGCTTTGAGGCACTCATGTTTATGTTCAGAACAATGTTCTATTTAAAATGTGATGGCTGTAACTGATGCCGCTTTTCCACTCTGCGACAAAATCTCGTACTCATCTACAGATTTATTATTATATGATAGAACAGTCAATTTAGAAAAAAATATCTTACAGGCAAGAATATTCTGATTACTGATTCGCAAACAACTCAGTGAAAATAATTGAGTTTCTTTCAGTTTAATTTTTGGTCTACAGGAATTGCAAAATCTATTCAGGCAAATATAGGCCAGCTTTCACATTTTTTTATAATTAGTTGCAAGGTTTTGTATTCTAAAATGTCAGAAATTAAGTCATTGCATTCTGTCACAAATATTGTGCATAACATATGCATTATGTCCAAAAAAGGCCTTACGCGGCCTTTATTTTCGCAAGCGCTTGTCGTAGACATATACTTCCAGCTGCTGAAATATTTTAAATGATTCACATATTCAAGTTTTGGCAAAATTTTAAATCCTAAATTCTGTAAAAATTATGAAATCCGGCATTTTATGCGGTTCTGCGGTTCCTGGAATTATGTGCAAAAAACGTTTTTGCTTGTTTAAAGAAATAAAAAAAATTGACCTTCGTAAGATAAAAAATTGACCGGGATATTTAATTTCAAAATTTGCGATTTTCGACGCCCTTTTCTGTTTGCCTTGAGAGATTGGTTACAATATGAATTATAATGATTCGAAGACAATATTTTCCCTTTAAACATCATTCAATAACGCTCTTTCGCATTTCACTAGTATGTAACATTATTTTATTTATAATTTTGTTATATATTTTTAAAGTTTATACACCGAAAGAAATTTTTATTTAAAGTATTTTTTAAATTACGCAACGTTAAAATTAGGTTACTAATACTCTTATGCAGTTTTATTGCTTTAGAATCATAATATTATAGTGATTAATTTATTATATAATTTATTAAGTTTGAAATATTTTTCCTTTTTAATGTGCACAAATAAAGCTACTAAATG
>KK116259.1:32279-119300 GCA_000611955.2 Stegodyphus mimosarum | reverse complement strand
AAACAAAGGTATTTCGATGAATACTTTTCGTGATAATCTGCGCTGCAATTCTAGTCACTTAACTTATGAACATTATAAATCTTTTTCTAAATTGTATATTATTTCTAGTTAGGAATGACTGCAAATATTTCGCTCTTCAACTTGTGTATGACCCAGGAAAATGATCTCTAATTTTATAAATTAAATATATCGGTCACTTTCTGTGGGACGGGAGTAAAACCTTTGGTACTTTATTATTTTTATAAGAAATATAAGCTTTCGGTAAACAAACAATAGGGATTGAAGGAATGTATAAAATGTTGTATTTCTCAGTTTTAACAAAACTAGTTCAGTTTAAAAATGCCAAAACATGAGTATTTGCATCATTTGAAACATTTTTTTTTTGCTGTTGGAAGTATGTGTTTACGGTAAACGACAGGCAGAATAAAGACTGCATAAGAATGTTTATGGACACAATGAATAATAATTGCTAACAAATAGCTACAAGTATAGAGTTTAGTATTCCGTTTTAGCACAAGACTTAAAGTTTTTAGTCCAAAGGGGCTTTGTCCCTGAAGGACTGTTTTTTTCGTTTTGCGATTTTGCGTCTGAAACACTAAAAGTCCGAATCACTTTTCAAACTGTTGCCATAAAATATTGCAGTCCTGTACTATATTTAAAGAAATTAAATTATGAAGAATCTGCATAAATGTATGTATATTTCTCCAAATGTGATAAAACAACGGTACCTAGAGCCATCCAGTTTTGAATAACGTACGTTTCCACCCGAATACGCCTATCTGGAAGCCCAGATTTGGAATTTGTTTTATTATCTATTTCATATTTTGTAAAACTTTAACGAATTTTTGATGAACAAACTCAAACGATTTCAAAGAGAGCAATGGCAACGCTCTACGGGGGGGGGGACCTTTTTATCTCCAGCGCGTGGAACTGTGTATCGGAAATTCTAAAGATATACTTATTTTAAAATAATTTTGCGATATTGCTGTTGAACTGAATTTTGATGGTTGAAGTGCGAAGAACATGATATTGAATAAATAAAGGTAACGCAAAAAACGTTAAAAAGCGCTTCTTTGGAAGTAATTTAGGTAAAAGTTTACAATTGGGTGCCCCTTGTTTTTTGGCGATTCTGTTTTGATGCCAAGATCGGCGCCAATAAGACACAATTTCAAGATGGCCGCTACACAAAACCAAAACAAGAAGTCAAAGAATTTCACAAACTCCGTGTCCATGTACACATCGACCTATTTTAACTTAAAAAAAATCAGAGAATTGCACAAACTTAGTAATTGCACATTTTGACTTTGTCCATGTGCACATCGATTTATTTTCAATTAAATAAATCAAGAAGCTAAAACCATGTTAAAACTCTCATGGTAAACAGAAATGGGGTTTCATCGCCAAAACTGAACAAAATTTTTCGCCAAAAAACAAGGGGCACCCAATTCTACACTAGAGCCGTAATTTAAAATCTGAAACCTTTCAGACTTTTTTTCTTTTTTTTAAATAATTTTTTTAGAATTTCTGTATTTGCTCTCTAGAGAGGAACCAAGAATGATGGAATGCTTTGAAAAAAACATCTATCCTTGCCCCAAAAGCAAGCAATACGCTATACGTGAAGATCAGAGAGTGAAAATACTGTTAATGGAAGAAATATGTGACAAAAATTCAACTTCTCGCAAGGGTAAGTATCATAGCTTATTTAACTTAACGGAGACTTATATTTTCATGTTTGAATCTTCTAATAATTATTATGCTGCAAGTACAAGAGCTTGCATGGCTTACTGCTAGTTATAAGATTGTTGAGTGTTAGCGGGAAATAAGGGATAATTGTTAGATATATTTGATGAAGTCTCAAATAACTATTTTGGAGAAAAATCAAAATCTAGAATTATTAAGTCTATCGAAACAAAAATAAAATCACTTAAATAGATTAAATTTTTCTTAAACCGCCAATATAACTGATTATTTTCGATACAAATTTTGTTATTTTAAATTTATATGGGGCTTGTCTTCTTTGTTTAGTAAGGAGCAAAACATTTTACAAAGTCTACCAGAAGTACAACTAGAAAACTTTCTATCGATATATGACAGGCGTTGTTGTCCAAGCGTATTACGAAATCACTTTACAGGAGGAAAAAGTTCGTTAAAATTAACCTTATATTGACTGAAATAAAGCTTTATATATTATTATTAACAATTTACGAAAAATATTGTTAAACATAAATTGCTATGATTCTTAGTTGATTAATCTTGTTATATTAAGTCAATTAATAATAAATCAAATTTCTAGAAGTTTAAAAATGATCTTTTCTGTTTTGCAACAAATCTTTCTTTAATGTGGCATATGGTATTCGCTGAGAAAAATGTAAACTTTGCATCTTAATTTTATGCAATTACAACTATTGCAAACACTTGGGAACTGCACATCTCTAATTTGATAATGCCTTTTTCAGATCACGGAAGGTCAGGGACGCATTTGGCGCTTTGCTATTCGACGTCCAATGGCATCTCACATATACTTTATTAGGTTTAAGTCTGTTGAGTAATCTAGCCAATCCATTCGATGTCTCGAATGTCTGTTTCCGGCCCCAGAAATGTTCGACACGATGTTAGGCTAGTACTCTCATCTATAAGCAAAACCTCCGGGTAAACAGCCCGCCAAACTGGCCTTATATGGGGTTCCAAGACCTCTTCTGCATATCTGTAACCGATTAGAGAAGCTGCATCGAAGATATGCAGATTGCTGTGGCCATTTTTGATGATTCCAATAGGATACAGTTCCGTTTAAGCTGGATCTTTCATAAATAAAGGAAAACAAATTGCATGTTCGTCGGTCTTTCCAGATGAAAATACGTCCAGTCACAGTTTAGTCTATATCTCGAATAGTCAGTAAACAGTGCACGGTCCCATACCTTCTTGCCTCCACTCAACATGACGACGGCATCACCTTAAACGGGTCCTTTTGGAAGATGAAGTGAGTGAGATACAAACCATTGGTTTTTTCGTGTAAAGTCTATCCGCGTGAGTAAAACACCGTACATATGTAAAACGGGTGATTGGAGTTTCTATGACAGCCTTGTGGTCTAAACCTACTCTCTTGTAGACATTTCACTGTTTCTTTCAGCCGACAGTGACAGAAAACGGTCCTCGGGGGCAGTTGCTACTCTGTGACCAAAGTTTCCTCATTAACTCTGTCTATTAAATGATTCCAAGTTCTTGATATAACACTTTGAATGATGCTTATTTTATGGGCGACTGCCATTTGTGTTTGTACCTTCCTCGAGTTTACCCATTATACCTCATTTCTGCTCTTCCTTTAAATGCTGCCTTTCAGTCATAGTTAATGAATAAAACCTAAATATGGGAGATCTAAATATGGTACGAGCTGATACTTCCTTAACTAATGAACTTAAGACAACTAATGAAACTAAGAACCCAATTTAGACCTGTTATCAATTTCAAAAGCCTTTTTTGCTTAAAAAGTATTGAAACAAAACATTGATGATTTCACCTCGCAGTCAGTCTGGGAGCTTAGTCGACTATTTGCAGTTTTCTTAGAATGGAAAAGTTCAGTTTTAACAAAGAATAAATTTGCTCTTAACAGACTTAGAGATTTTAATGGAAAGGTTAACTGGCCAGAAATCAAAGAAAATGTTTAGAATTTTCTTTGATTAATTTGAACTTAAGTCCAAATTTACAATTACCAAAATTTACAAGGCAAATAATAATTTCAGCATTATTTGTAAAAATGTTCTACAATATTCTTATTGAAACAGAACTGTTGCAGCCAGTTATATATAAAGTAGCTAATTATCAAGAAAAAACGGCTTTGAATAAACTATCATCATTTCATAAAAGACTTAAAATTTCAGTCAATTCTAACTTCAATAGATTTTTTAACTTACATTCATTGCTTAAGTTTCATGATAACCCAGTTAAGTTTCAGATTTATTGCCAGTGGTATTTGAAACTGCAAAAAAGGAATAAATTACATTCTTTCTCTTAAAAAATTGGACTACTTCCTGATGAAATTCAACAAGAGATGGATATTAGAACCGCACCAATAAAGTAACAAGACAGTATTAATTGTCTTGTAATAAATTTTATAGTTTAAAATTTTCTCACAGCGAATGTCACTTTTAACTAAAAGCTGCTGACATTTTTACTTCACAGCATATTTTATTTTTTATATTTTTAGCTCATTAATTTAGCTTTTAGACTATTTTTAGCTAAATAATATTTTTTACTTTCAAAATTATTCCAAATTTTTTGTGGTTATACATTACATTAATTTATTCATTAATATATATAAGTAGAATATAATAAGCAAAGAACCAAATTCACAAAGACCCAAAAGAACTGAAATTCAATACCATTAAATTTCAAAATTCCCTATATATATATATATATATGTGTGTATGTAAAAATAATCATATGAATTAAAGAAATGTAAAATACAAAAACCCCCAAAAATGCAAAACCACAAAAAATAAATATATGAGAAGAGGGAAGAGGAATGCAATCAAATCTGATATAACGTTATCAAGAGGAAGTACATCAGACTCACTTGAACCCTCCTTGAAAACCATTGCGTTTCTCTTTTCAAAAATTAGCTGATGAACCATTCTAAATTATTTAATTATAACAAATCACCAGAAAATATTGACTGTCATCGCTGCTAAGTTTATAATTATTCTACTTTGCATCATTGCTACCGTCTTATGAATTGTTACACCGGTTAGAGTTTTGAGCCAAATTTGCTTCAAATTTAGTTATGTAGTCTTTGATTAATAGCCCACGTTTTAATTTGGATTTGACAGTTTTTTAGTTACATCCTCACAAGTGGTGGTTATGCTGCAAGCATAAAGTGCATTTATGTACAACATTCGCGCTTAAATAAAAAGTTTATCTTAAAATCTTTCCTAGCCTTTGCAGTTAATTCCAGACACAACGATAATTTGCTTTAGGTCTATTAGGTGTTTGAATCTACTTTTTATACGCCCCACCGTTCATTATCTGAATATCTGTATATCTAATGAAATTTTGTACGTGTTATAAGAAACACAACAAGTTTGATTACCGTACAACAAAAAGTAACCGATATATATCATTTTAAAGTTTGAGAGGTTTTGAGCACAAACTGAAGAGCGAAATGTTTGAATTTGTGCCTAATTGAAAACGAATATCATTTTAGAAAAAGCTTTCTCATTTAAAAAAATTAAGTGACGAGCATTGTTATGCAGATTTTCTTGAAACGAATTGATAGTGCAAGTTCTTTTTTCAAAAAGGCGATATTTTCCCCAGAATCTTAAAAAAAATCGAGGCCTGGATTTCAGTATTAGCGCATAGTGAACCTCTAACATTATTGGCATAAGTTAAAATTAAAATTGCATTTATAATATAATAATTTTTTATGCGATTGTTAGATTACAATTCTAAAAGAATAAAACTGCATAAGAATATTAATATTGTATTTTTAGCGCTTGAAAACTTTGAAAGACTTTGTGCCGAGATTCTGTCGGCATGCCATATGGAACAAGATTAAAAATCAAATAATATATACACAGTAGTACATAACAAAAAATATCATTGTATGATCTTAAAGGGAAAAAATTAACCTTTAGCTATTCTAATTTATTTTTTAATGGGCCCTGAACTAAATCCGAAAATGATTTGAAAATCCCCAATTTTCACGCATAATTAAGCATACGTTCAGTTTTTACTCTATGTTAGTTAAACATTTTTTAAAAATAAATTTTAGTGAATATAAAGATGGGATAATCGTACAAAATGTTAGCTTTCATAACTACTAAAAAATGATGTTTAAATTAAAAATGCCATTCTGCACTTGAAAGTATGTGTATGTGGTTGAAGGGCAAAAACCACTTAAGGTGTTTTGTGTTTGCGCGTAACTGCGAGTGTGTATGCTTATATATATTTAATAAATTCTGTAATTATCTTGATGATTAGAAGATAGCTGCGTATATAGATAAGATGACATTCATAGACAGACGTGGCTGAAGACAATAAGACATAATTTCTTTGTGGACGCTTAATTCGCGATACATATTCTCATTTACACATTTATGCACATAAATACGATATTCACTCCACAATTTTATATGACTTATTTCATCTTTAAACAGTGTACGAGACAGAGGGGCAAGTGGAACCTGCTGGTAAAACAAAGGAAAGTGGGGAAGGAAATGTACGTTCAAAAAACGTGAGGCCTGTATATACATTCTGTCACAAAAAATACATGCACCCAGAAGAAATCGAGCCACAATCACAAAACTCGGCAGGAATATAGTCTGTGCTGTTAATTAAGCCCAACGACACAAATCAAACTCCTTAATTGGTTAAGATCCAGCTTACTTCCAAGATAAACGCAAGAGTTATAGGCATAATGGTTGAAGAAGTTCGCCCTACCCGGGCCAAGGA
The DNA here is from genome assembly GCA_000611955.2 of Stegodyphus mimosarum. Classification (NCBI taxonomy): domain Eukaryota; kingdom Metazoa; phylum Arthropoda; class Arachnida; order Araneae; family Eresidae; genus Stegodyphus; species Stegodyphus mimosarum. The sequence continues at coordinate 112,856 of KK116259.1, read as the reverse complement.
ATTGTTGGTGCGGTGCACTGCTGGGGAGCACATAGATGTGCTTCGGAAATCAATAGAGGAAACACCTGCGCTTTCTGCAAGAGTTTCTGTGAGAGTTCCCAGCGTTCGAAAAACTTCAGTGATAGTTTATGGTGTGCCAGCCTCGGCCACAGCTGACGATATAAGTGAGGCTTTTGTGAATTTGGCACCGTAAGTTACACAGTCTCACATAACACCAAGGACACCTGTACGTAAGTCCCCAGCTGATAAAAATTGGATTGTCGATATTCACACCAGCAGTTTTGACCTTGTAAAAGATGACCTCCGGGTTTTCATTGGCTTTAGCTCGTGCACGTTTAGATAATTTTTCAAAGTAAAGAGGTGTTACAGCTGCCAAAAACTAGGCCACATCAGCCACACTTGCAGATCATTCCCCGCGTGTGCTACCTGTGGTAAAGGACACGCAGTTGGCAAGTGTATTACAACTACACCTCACTGTATTAACTGCGAAGATTCGAATAAGAAACAAAGCACAACATACGAAGTAATACACTCGGCAAGTGCAGGAATGTGCCCAGCATACAAAGCAGAGCTCAGTCGCCTCAGAGCAGCTTATCAACATTAACCAAAATGCAGGGTCTTGTACACAAGAGTATACTTCAGGGTTTCTCCGTCTTACAGGGGAACCTCCAGAGATGCCAGGCTGCAACAAACAATGCAGCCTAAATTATAATGGAAAATAACTTACCAGTGGCCGTACTGCAAGAATATTACACGGCAAATGGAAAAATTGTAAGCATGAGTTCTTTCAAGGTTTTTCAGTCAACTAGTAATCTAGCAGCAATAGTGTACAATGGTCTGCTCACACCATTACGAATGAACAAAGGTGAATACTCAATCACCATTCAGCTTGATAGCCCTAAAGGGAACATTGCTTTCACACGTGTCTATATTCCGCCCTCACATGATATCGCATTAGCACTGACAGAATTAGAATATGTAGTTGCACTCCCGGTTCGCAGCAAAATTGTTACAGGAGACTCTAATGCCGCAAGCCCTCTCTGGGGCGCACCGGAAGGAAACAGAAGAGCAGTGCCAGTTCTGGACTTTATAGCATCCCATGTCCTGACAGTAGTTAACTCAGCTGACAACCATCCAACTTTCTGGACCACACGGCCAAAGTGCTGGCCAGATATTACACTAGCAACCACTCCCTTTTATCCAAGAATAAACAATTGGAATGTCTGGAGTGATTGTTCATCATTAAGTGACCATCGTTTTATTAGATTCGACATTGACTTAGAATACCAATACGCAGTTAGTAAAAATAGATGGAAAACAAAATATATAAATTCCCAGAAATTTGGCAGCACTTTAGCGCCCCGTGTTTCTCATTTAGTAGCTGTCCTTGAAAATGCAAGTGATAAAGAAGAGCTCGATACGGCATACAATATGATAATACACGCATTGCAGACAGTCTGTGATAAAGTTCTTAAACGGCGAAGTCACTCTATTCCAAATAAAATCCATGGGGGAATTCCATGTTAGTGGCCGAACGGAGTCGAGTTTGAGTCCTTAGACACCGTTTTCAAGGATGCCGCGATCCAAATGAAAGAGAGGCATTGGGAATGATATTCAGGAAAAACCGCGCAGTCTACAAACGGATGATTTCAAAGGCTAAATTGGAATGTTGGCAGAAATATTGTATGAAAGCAAAAGAAAAATTTGGTAGAGTATTCAAATTTGCTCATGATAAGGTCTTCAAACCTACCAGTCTAACTACGTGAATCTGCCAGAATGCCAACACTAGTTACCAGATAGTGACACATATATTGAAAACGAATTTCCAGCATGATCCCCATAAAGACACTACAGCGCAGAAGGAAATAAACTAGTATTGAACATTATTATACTTTATCCATTGCTAATTCTGAGCCTCTTCCAACAAGTAAGGAACTGAATGACGTAATCAAGAAGCTCAGGCCGAGTAAAGTTCCAGGTCCGGATGGGCTTGATAACGGCATTCTCAGAACTATACATAACACGCATCGGGCAATACTTTTTTCCTATTTACAGGCGTGCTGGAGACTTTCCTCTTTCCAGAAGGCACAAAAATAGCAGAAGTTGCCCTCTTCCTAAAGGGAAATAAAGATCCAAACGAAGCTGCTTCTTATAGGCCCATCTGCCTGCTCCCAGCCACGGGAAAAATCCTTGAAAGAATAGTACACTCACGTTTGTGAAAATTGCAACACCATGAAGGACTTACGCGAGTGAGCTGAAATTTTCAGGAAATGCAAAGTAGCGCATGATATGCAAATGATTAGAATTGCAAATCCGTAGCGCATGCGTATGCTGAGCAGCGCCCTCTGAACGGCTGACGGATCCGAATAAATAGACGGCTGTAGCGAGGCGTGTATGGTTATCGGTGGTTATCTGCTAGTGGTAAACGTTAACTCAATCTGTACTTATGCCTCGTCGACGAAAGAGAGCGAGATTTGAAAAACTTACAGAGTTTGAACGAGGGAGAATCATCGGCCTTCGTGAAGCTGGATTGTCGTATCGTGCAGTAGCCTCTCGTGTGCAGCGTAACAGCAGCACAGTGATGCGCGTTTGGAAGCAGTGGACGGACGAGTGTCGGACAACTCGGAAATCCGGGAGTGGACCCCGAAATGTGACGTCAGCTCGCGATGATAGACACCTGGTCCGCATGGCGCGGACGGACCGTACAGCTTCCTCTAGACAATTGGCAGCACTGTGGTCAATAGCTACAGGTGTTTCATTGTGTGCTTCATCAATTCGTAGACGTCTGCTGCAGTGTGGACTGCGCGCACGGACTCCTTTATACAGGATCCCCCTAACGCACGACCATCGCCGCCTGCGGCTACAATGGGCCAATCAGCATAGAGACTGGCGTGCTGATTGGCAGCATGTCGTGTTTTCTGACGAATCCCGCTTTAATTTGTGGTACCATGATGGCCGCATTCGTGTCAGACGCTATGCCGGTGAACGCCACCTTCCGGAGTGCATTATCGAACGCCACAGTGGACGAACACCCGGAGTTATGGTCTGGGGCGCCATAGCATATCATAGACGATCTCAATTGCTACGAATTGTGGGCAATCTGAACAGCAACCGGTATATCCGTGAAGTTCTACAGCCCGAAGCTGTTCCCTTCCTTCAAAGCTTGCCAGGCGCTGTATTTCAACAGGACAATGCCCGCCCTCATACTGCTCGGATTGTTAAATCCTTCTTTGCAGCGCAGCAGGTACAGCTTCTTCCTTGGCCTGCGTGTTCCCCGGATATGTCGCCAATTGAACATGTGTGGGATGTCATTGGTCGGCGTCTTGCTCGTGATCCTCGTCCTGTTGCGTCTGCAGACGAACTTTGGGTACGCGTACAAACGATATGGAATGCTCTTCCTCAGTCAGACATTCAAACTTTGTTTGACTCCATGCCACGTCGTGAAGCAGCACTTATTGCGGCGCGTGGTGGCCACACAAAATACTGATTCTGATCTCTTGTTCTTGTTTGTTTGCTTTGAACATTTAATCATTTATTTGTACCACTACCACTCAACTGTGTATTAAATTGCATTCAATTATGACGATTCCTTCTTGGTGTTGCAATTTTCACAAACGTGAGTGTATTAGTACTGAATTTTTACATTCATGCCAATAAACTCATAAATACTAGGCAATATGGCTTTATAGCAGGAAAGTCAGTTTATCGCTCACTGAATCACCTACGGAACACAGAAACAAGCAGAATAAACTGCATGCTGTTGTCGTCAGAATAGACATTCAAGGTGCCTTCGATTCGTTGTGTTGGCATGATGTTTTGAAATGTCTCAAAGATATCAGTTGTCTCCAAACTTTATTTGATTTGATCTACAGCTACCTGAGTGAAAGACGAATTCAAGCTACGACGGACGTAGGTGTCGACATGCAAAAGGTGACGCAGGGTCCTGCCTAAGTCCACTCCTGTGGAACCTGGTATCAGACACCGCGCTCAACCTGTTTGATGATGATGAAACATCAGAAATAATAGCGTATGCTGACGACTTCTTGCTAATTTCAAACGGTCACAGCCGTAAAAGTTGCGAGGTAAATTTCCATAAAGCGTTAGACAAAATAGTTCTCTGGGCCAGTGAACATAAGCTCACAATTTCAAGAGCAAAAACAAAAGGAATGCTGATTAGCCTAGGAAAAAAGCACGAGCGTACCCCGTGCGTAAACCTTCATGGCAGAAACATACAATTCATGAGACATTTCCGCTACTTGGGTGTGATTATAGACGACAGATTTTCCTGGCTCCTTCACATCAACAACTCCCTCTCATCAAGGATCTTAAAGAAAGACTGCATAAATTGTCTAATTCAATGCGGAGAACAGCTGCTGCTAGCTGGGGTGTCTCCTGGCAGATACTCAAAATATGGTAAGCGCATAGCTCATCATGGCGTTTCCGTATGGGGCGTCAATGTCACGATTAAAATGCAGCAGGCATTGAATTCCGCGCAAAGACCATTTCTTCTGGGCATCTGTAGAGGATTCCATACCTCTCCTACCACAGCATTAAATGTATTGGCTGGGCTTCTTTCCCTGCACTTGATAGTAAAGAGAGAGAGTGTGTTGCGGTGTGGGTGATCAGACTAAAACAAGACATTACTGTTTGAGTAAGACTTTTGTAACCTGGGACTATGAGAATCACATTGCCCACTCTCCTTGCCATCCTGCAGACTTCGATATAGAAGCAAACTGTAATCCTCCAAGTGCATTACAATCCTTAACCGTATATATTGATGGTTCCAAAGCAGAATTCGGTATTGGCAGCGCCTGGTGTGCATTGGAGGGTGACCGCATAATCCATTCCTGGGCTAAGAAGCTTTATCCCAGCAACTCAGTGTTTCAGGCAGAACTTACAGTCCTAAAGGCAGCTCTGGAATTTACTGCTAATAATGGTGGATATAAAGTAATTTACACAGACTCAATGTCAAGCTTGCAGGCCATCCAGGGCGGCCGCAATAGACATCCCATTGTCAGAGACATACAAAAATTATTAATTTCGAGTCCTGCAAGTCTGAGGCCCAAGCTTCAATGGGTTCCAGCCCATACCGGGATTAAAGGAAATGAAGCTGCGCATATGATTGCGAAAGGCGCTGCCAATGAATCCCATGTTAGTAGCATTGGTGTGCCCCTTCCGCACTCATATCTGAAAACTACACTCAAATGTAAACTAATGAAGCAGTGGCAAAACTACTGGGAGACAAGCACCACAGGCAGATAACTGTATGATTTCCAACCAAAAGTTAACCAGAATTTAAATAGCAGCTCCTCACACCTCTCCCAGTATCTGACAGGGCACGGCCCATATATGTCGTATCTTCACAGATTTCGCCGAAGAAACAGTGACCAATGTATTTGTGGGAGTACTGGTGATCCAGATCACTATCTGTTTGATTGCCCGCACACAGCGGATACACATTTAAAAAAACCAGCTGCAAGCAATATACCAGCATGGTTCAAAAACACAATTAAGAATAAATATGCGCTCAGCCACATTAGAGACTGCACTACCATTGCTAAAAGCATTGCTGACAGCCTGGAGTGACTTCTTTCCTTGGACACCGTGCCGTCAGCAGCCCGCTCTGTTCATATATTAATTTACTTAATGTCTTACTTATTATTATTATTATTACTTTTTTTAATGATTAATCCAAAACTCTTTTAACGTATTGCACATTTTGCAATGTATTTGTTCATATTTATATCTGTACCTTATTATATAGCATATCATTAATATAACTGTATGCCTAACATGTACCATAATAGTGTATGCCTAACATGTACCGTAACTGTATAACTGTCTGCCTAACATGTACCATAATAAAGGTTCCCCTTAGCCTCAGCAATCTCCATCATGCACCTTCTTTCCATGTTCTGGTCCTTATTTCAATGTTCCTCGTTTAGCGTGCTCAATTGCAGGAGGACATACTACTAAGCTATTTTTTATATTTATTAATGCATTTATTTTTTTTAATGCCATCGACGGGATCCAACAGGCTGAAAAGCACCTAACCCAGTGGGCCAGCTGTTCCGTCGATGGCGAAAAGAAAGAAAATCTGGTAAGAGGTATGCAAATGATTTAAATTTCGACGCCAGTGAGACAAGAGTAAGCGCGCTAGGCGCAGATGAGTTGCGGAGCTGGGAGTGTTTAAAAGCTTGAGTGCTCGTACCGTAGGGCTATTCAAAAGAATCTGTCGGCTTGGATGGACGGAATTGTCAGTAGAGATATCTCTGAGACGTAACCGGCGGCAATACGAGCAGTTGTCGGACTTTGAGAAGGGGCGTATAATAGGCCTCAGAGAAGAAGGTTGGTCGAATAGCTTGTCGGCCCGCACCTTGATCGGAGCGATATGGTAGTTTCTTGGTGTTGGCGATAATAGATCACGGAAGGAATAGTCTACCGTCGCGGAGTTTCAGGGCGTCCCAGGAACACAAATGAGCACGAGGATCGTGCAATCATAAGAGCGGCTACTTCTTCATCAGCAACGTCGCTAGCATTGATTCGACGCCATTTACCACCTTCCAGACAACTGATGGTGTCAAGAGAAATCATTCGGAGATGACTAGCCGACGCTGGTATATGCTGCCGACGTCCATTTAGATGCCTACTACTGACCCCACATCGTAGGCAGTATCGATTGGATTTTTGCCAAATTCAGGCAAGCTGGAATGTAACCGACTGGAGTCTGTGATCTTCAGCGATAAATCCTGATTCAATCTAAATGTTGATGACCAACGCACACGCGTGTGGAGGAGGCCAGGCCAGCGGTCCGCTCCGGCTCTTGTTGTCGAGTGGCATACGGCGATTCCACACCGTATGACAGTGTTGGGGAGCGATTTGTTGGGACACATGGTCACCTCTAGCCGTCCTTGAAGCTATTATGACGGCTCGCAGTTACGTGGACGATATTTTAACGCCGCTTGTACTGCTTATGCTACCAAGTCACCCAGGTGCCATTTGTTAGCAAGGCAACACTAGTCCACATACTGAGCGACTTTCCCAACAATGTCTTCAAGGATATTACGTATTTACGTACGTGGCCTGCCAGGTTACTAGACCTGGCAGGCCACGTAAGTAAATACTCATATTTGGGAGACTCACATTAAAAGATCACATTTGGGACATGCTTAGAAGGCAGCTGCAGCCGTTCCCGAATATTGGGAAATTAACTGCCCAGTTGCAAAGTTCGATTTGTATAGCTGCCAGAGGTAGCTATACTGCTTATTGATTTGTAATCTTTTTCATGCCGTGACTTCTTAATAAAAAGATATTTTGTTCTGAATTTGTAATCATTTGTTTATCTCCTCATACACTACATACATGTTAAGTTTCGTGATAGTAGCTCATTTCCTTCGAGGTGCATATATTTTTTGTGATGGAGTGTTCATATATATATATATATGAAGTGAGAAATTAGAACCGAATTCATTTCTGAATTTTGGTTGATTTTTTTACATACACTACCCGACGTTGAAAATGCAACACCAAGAAGGATTGGATAGAAAGTGATGAAACTTACCAAACAGAGAGTGACAGCAACGAACAATAAGTGATCTTTATTTCGAAATGATATGCATAATAGATAGCGAAACAGCGTCGGCTTAGTAGGTTGGTTGTTTAAAATGAAAAGGGCACCCAAAGATTCCTAATTACAGCACGTAATTACTGCGTGCTAATCTCGGCTTAAAGAGGAACTTGGAACTTGGAAAAGATTCCTAATAGTAATAAAATAGGTATTGTCCCTTTGTACTTCTATTTAGAGCTACCTCCTTCCCCCACTGGGCCGTGCGGCATTTATTAAAATTTGGTACATAAGAATGTAAAATACGTAGGAATATACATAAGAAAAATTTGTATAAACAATTTAGACATATTCATAGTAGTAAAAATTTAGATTGAATGGACATTGCCTTTGCATATTATATTGATTTTAAATTTTGATAAGTGCCTAAATAAATGCATTGGTTTAAGTTCATTAGTATAAGTTCATTGTTCTAGTGCATAGTGCATAGTTCTAATTGATATTTCTAATGCTAGTTCATATTGATTTCATATGTTTCAACTCATGGGTTCAGATTTATAAGTTAATAAGTTGATAGGATCTGTACTGCATTGTACATTCGAAGAGTTATCCAAATTGAACGCAGAACTGGAGCTAGTTTGATTATCGACTGTTTCGTTTTTTTTTGGATAACAACAGCAGAATTATCAACAACTATTGTTGCCATATTATATTCATTTTGTAATAGGTCTTCTGAAATGGTACAAAATTCAGTAGATATTCTGTTTTTATCTGAACTCTTCTTGGATGTCTGTTTAGATGAATATCTAGGAATGAATTTATTTAATACTTTCAGATCAGAAACACTTGTGACATTCTGGGACTTTTCTGGAGTTATAGTAAGTAGTGAAGCATAGCTTCAGTACTTTGTTTATCCATTGTTACTGACTGGTTTCAAGCTGGTCTTACAGTGCCTATAGATAGTAGGTAATATCGCTGTATAATTAGATTTTATTGCTGTATGCAGTTCTGGCTTTGATTTTGTTACTTTTCTTTGGTACGTGGAGCAGTTGGGTGTATACGCTGGATGACTGGTATTGAAATTAGTTTTATTTATACCATTTGACAGTTTAGAACTTATGGTTGTTGGCACTGCATTCTGTAATATTTTGGTCTCCTCCGCAAAAAGTACAGTAATTCCTGTCTCTGTAGGTTTTCCCGGGACGTTCGAAGTCTTGACGTTTGTAGAATCTTCTGGCTCCGAAACATTCTGTTATTCTGTGTCTTCTCCATCCACTGTGAAAGGTGCCTTGGTTCATTAAGATTTGGAATGCCAATGAAGTGCAGTCTATTATCCATTTGATGGCTTGATTTATTTTGTCGTTCAGTTTAAAGGAAGGTTTGACATCCGAACTTCTAATTTGAAAGTTTGTAGTAATTGATTCAATTACTTCTTTTTCTGTAATATTTCTAGGTAAATTGTTGATGGTACATTTTGGAGTTCTTTGAGTAGGAATTTTTAAAGCAATTAAATGGTTGATTTTGTTATTATTTTCGAAAGCTGAGTTGTTTTACGAATGTCTTCTTTGGAAGAATAAGACACTACTATTCTGCCTTTTCTAATATGAGTAGTTTTGTTCAGTTTTTTTCTCTAATAATTTTGATTAGATTGTGTTTTTCTAATTTCTTTTGGAGTTCTTGATTAGTCATGTTTTATTTGGGAAGAACTATTAGGATAGGTAGTTGATTAAGTTTCGAAGCATTAATAGTTTTTAACGCATCAGCATAGGATTCGTTTGTTGAATTATTTTCATGATCAGTGTCAGTTGGTAAAGTAGACGTTTTATCGTAGTTAATTGATACTTCTTTTGACACAGTTTGTGCAGAAGATAAATATAAAAACTAATTGTAAATCTTTACATCCAGCTGATAATATATTCATAAGGACACATATCCGTGTTATCAGCATTACAACGTAGAGTATTGTTTAACGGTCGATTTCTCAAAATTCAAAAATAAAGATGACGATGTTTCACAGGTGGTATGACGAATCCAAATGAAACTGGTATCAGTAGAGAGCTGTTCCAGAACGTCAGAATGGATAAAAATCTTGGCCAGAAAATGTCGTTTTATACAGAACTTGAATTTATTCTATCGGAGCGTTGAAAAATGCTTCTTAGTACTGTAAGAGCAGTAGGTAGACTGGACTCCGTAGGTTGGTTGGTTGAGATAAAAGAACCACCCAAAGATTCCTATAAGTAAAATAGGTATTGCCCCTTTGCACTTCTATTTAGAGTTACAAAGGGACAGTACCTATTTTACTTATTGGAATACTTCGATTGGTGTGAGATCAGGAGAGAACGGTGGCCAGGTGGTTTCTGCTGAACTATTGGATAGAGCCAGACGTGATCCCACATTTGTGTCTATGACAAAGATTACTGTGATTTTTCCTTGTTTCCTGAGTGAAAAGGTGACTGAAAGGAAACTTTCATCAAGATTATTGCAGACATACAACGGGATGTGACAAATGAGCTTGCAAAGATCGCAATTGAAGGTTTCCCTGCTTGCTTCCAAGACCCCCAGAAACGTTGGCAGTTGCGTATAGATAGCCAAGGGGACTACTTTGATAGCAGCTAGGATCATTACTTTGTAAATGAAATTTTCAATTTTTTACGACCTTTGTCGTGGACCTTTTCTGACAAAGGATGTGTGTGTGTGTGTATATGTGTATATATACATATATAAACAGAGGTTTCTTTAATCTGACTGAAGAAAAAATATCCGTATTTCTTCGCTTACATAAGATGGCATGGTGTGAATTATTTTTGAGATGTTTTAAACTGTTGGCAGTCTTAGGACAGGAAGAGGACATAGCCTAATTATAATGAGGCATAAAAAGGACTAGAGTCAAATCAACGATTATTTTTTTTTCTTAATTTATGTGTGTGTATGTGTGTTTGGAAAATGCTAAGTCGTGATGTTGAAATGCAGAGATGAAGTTTGCAATCATATGTGAATTACCATTTCTTTTTTATTTGTGACTGACATACATTTTTCATAAAATCAATACAAATAAATGAGCGCATTAATGCCTTTTTTTCAAGAAATAAGTCGGTACCATTTTATTTTAAAAATGTAATTTTGAAGACGGCATGCTGCAGCAAGTTGACAGAAGCAAAGCGGAAAAGCAAATGTGATGTATTCTAGGAGGAAAGGTAAGTTCAAAAGGGTCTGGGTTTCCGTTTAGAATGTTAGTTTCAGTTCTTCCTCACTAGCGTTACTATGGAAAGGATGGAAAGAGGAAATATCAAGATATTAGAGAGTTAAGGGATTATTGGAGATTAAAGTTAGGATTTTGATTTACGTATTTTTATCTTATATATATATTTAAATAAAATAAAATAATACTAGCCGGGAATAATAATTTTATTTGTTCATTGTTTAATAAACAATGAACAAATGAAACGTGAAAATTATTTGAAATTGAAACATGATTTGTCAAAAATTTAAGTCTGAATATTGGTGTGAAATGTATGAAATCTAAGAACAAAATTAATGAATGAACTAAATAAGACAAAAGGTAATGATGCAATCGAATGAATAAGCTCAAATTCAGCTTTCGTCAGGAGGTGTTAAATTCAAAGTAATTTTCCTAATCACATCAGGTATAATGAAAAGTGTTTCTTTTATACGTTTCGTTGCAGTATTCGGACTTAAATATTTCACAATTTAAAAAATCCCGTTCTAATTTCAAATAGTTTTCAAATTTTATTTGTTCTTTGCTTATGAAACCTAAGTTCCTGGATAATATTAATTTATTTCCTTTGTATTTATTTAACAATCTCTGCAGCGTTAGCCTGAAATGCAGTTTAAAAGTTCTTTTAAATACTTTTTAATTTTATTTATTTATTATTGTTTTTAATATACGCTTGTATATGTGTATTTTTAATTTTATTCGAATAATAATGAATTTTATTAAAATCCCGATAATTTTCTACTTACATAATATTGTTGTCGAAAAAGCAGTGTAGATTTCAATTCTTTTTTTAATTGAGTTGTAATTTTGTTTAATTGTAAATAATTCTTTTACTGGACAACAGTGGGCATATTGGTCTTATTCAAGAACTGAAGTGAATATTTTATGGTTTACTATATTTTAATATTTTTATAGCCTTTAATATTTAAAATATATTTTAGTGATGAATGTAAAGTTTACAGTACAGATTTGTACATTTCAGGTTTCGTGTCGTATACAGTTTGTGGGCAAAACGAAGATGAACGCCTGAAGAACTGTAGCCTTAAATATGATATTCCTAAACCATGGTTTCCGAAAGGAAACTGGTCTGAGGAAGAAAAAAGAAAGAGATGCTGGTATATTTAGTTTATGTTTATGAACTTAACGAAGCAATGAAATTTTATTCTCTAATACTAATTGGTGATATATTAATTGTGATACACAAATTTAATTGGTGATACACAATTGTTGTTATCACCAATTGAGTTATTTGGTGGCATGCAAACTCTCTTGTAATAACATGTTGCGATGCAATCAATGTTATAAAGCCAGCTTCGTTATACTGAAAATATGCTTTACCAGTAAAGCAGTTTTAATGTTATACGACTCCACTTGTACGGATTTCAGATAACTTAAAATCTAAAATTCTAGGATTCCTAGTTCGTCTTCCCATTCTAACTGAAATTAAACTTCTTAGCAATTTACTGATGGGTTTTTAGATTTTTCGTTGATCCAAACGATATATAAAATTAAAAACCACAATTTTGAAGAAGCCATCAATTTTTAATAACTTGTATTTAACAAAATTATTTCGTTTCTTAGTTTTGTCAAAAAGTCATAAAATAAGCCTTTGAAATAAAATAGGTTCCTAATATAAAATTTTGTGTTTTATTTTAAGGAAATAAAACTATTTTTCATTTTGCAAGCTATAATTTTGGCCATGCAATCCTAAATTTCCTCCAAAACTCATGAATAATTGGTACTATCTTGATTTTAATTCTAAAGGGAGCTCTTGTTTTGTACTTGGTACCTTTTATTCAGTATACAGCCACTGAAAATCAGATCCATCAGGAGCTTGCAGAAATGTTTCACTTGAAACGAGTTATACAGCCATATTTCTATTCGGAAGTTTACGTTTTATTTTCCCCTTAGAGCAGAATCCTGGCCCATGGGCTTTATGAGGCCCTTAACTCATTTTTATGCTACCCTCCGTTACTTTCAAGAAAGTAACAAAAATATATAATTATGATATATTAATACAAATTGGAATTCCACCTAAATCGAGGAGTATATACGATCTCCTCGATTTAGGAAGAATGCTGAAAGTACTGCAAAAGACTATTGAGATGATCAATTTATAAAAATGTGTTCTCAACCGGCTTAATTTTGCCAGTCAATTTACAGAAGGAATTAACGGAAATCTTGATTCTAAAGCAAAAACTCAGTGAATTCAAAGTAAATTAAGGAAAATTTCAAGTATCACCGAATTTTACAGACATGTGGCCTATGTTGTTTCCAGAAAGCTGCAAATATGCATCGTATGTGATTTCCATGCTCAGTAATACGGAGTGTGAATAACTGTTTTGTGTCACATTTGTGAATTTTAATTTTATGGATTTTTTGAACCAATAATACTTATAGAGGCAGTCCAGATTTTCAGCGTCGCGAGGTTTTAAAATTGGTCGCTTCCGTGGCGAAAGGAGATTTTTTAAGATCTTGTCTGATTTTCGAGGCTTTTTTTGAGGAGAGAGAGAGAGAGAGCCCGGCGGCCCCCCTCCCTCCTCGGGGCCGTCCGTGGTACGGCTGCGGTTTCAGGAAAATTTTCGGTGCGAGAACTTGTCCAAGAACGATGCGGGCTCCCATCGTGCTGTCTTCGGCGAATTTCAGTTAAGATCTACGCTACTTTACAATTTTCAAACGTTTGGATCTGTTTGCGTTGCTGGTGGATTTTTTCCTACGGAAAATATGGACATTCATGTTGTAGGACTTCCTATTATAGAGAATCGGTGAGGCTGACAGCGTAATAATCGTTTTCTAATGACTGACTGCGCTGGATTCTTAAGAAGCAGGCGAAGTGTTGGAGTCGTCCGACTTGGTTTTGACAGCGTATGAAATAGCTAATCGTGAGTTCCTCTATTCGACAACTATTTTGATTTATCCGAATATTGTTTCCGACGTGTGCACGAAATGATCCGGCAGCTACTCGAGTTCCACAGACTGGTTGAGGCTTCCAGAATCGTTGTGGTTGTCTGAATGATAATGATTTCCTACTAATTAGCTGCGTGGAATGCTGGAAAAGGAGGTGAACAATTAGTTACTTACTAATTGAAATTGGAAATAAATTGTTTGTTGCAATAGAACAAAAAACAGAAAAATTTAAATCATTACCTAAATACAATGCCATTCAGTACACAGCGTATTCAACAACAGAATAGTGTCGTCACTTATTTCTCTTGCTTGACGATAACATCAGATGAAATCCACGATAAGAGGCTGTAGCTGTTTTAAATCTCGAAAGCTTTATGAGCAACGGTAGGAATTAACCCGGCTCCAGCTTTATTTGGAAGGAGATCCCCGGGTAACGGATCCCAGGATCTCCCATGCTTCTCTTTTCATCAGCCGCCCGAGTGGATTTTAGGTTCGACAATATTTTAAGCATCCCCATGCCCTAAAGATATTAAGCACTTGCAAACATTTATACCTTCTCTATAATTTGAATCGAAGCGCAGTGATATGGCAGCTGGCTTCATTATCCCCATGCCAACAGGACGGTACCACAGAACGCAACAAATGATAAGAAATATTAAGTATTTCTGACATGTTCTTATTAGGTTGTTCTTTAAGATTTTCAAGATTCGAAACATGACTTCTGCAGAGGTTGGCTTGTAGACCTAAAATGGCACACTGCAACCTAAAGTCGCATGTAGTCACCAAGTTACCTGCAATTAACTTCAACTCATATTTTTGAGAGAATTGTCTCTTCACATTGTACGTTCGGCACAGACAGAGAGAAAGAGGTACTAGGTACTTTTCCAAAGAGAGAGCGATTTAGTTTAATCATGGAAAAAGAAAGAAGCATTTTCGCCCACCCGGAAAGCCTTCAAATGATATACCAAATAGTTTATCTTTTAAATCATTGATTTAGTTCCTTTTAATAAGAGACGCTAAGATTTACTCGCTGCTTATAAACGAGTAAAATCTAACATAATTATAAAATATACAATCATACTCGCTTTCATCAAGTTGAGCGCTGTATCGGACATTGCTGAGCGGTGTGTTGCGGTGTACACAGTTAGTTCACTTGGTCTATATCTACATTACCAATGGTTAAATATAGGGTGTCCTGACGTGGTTTTTATTCAAGCTTGAGGAAGGCATGGCTAACGAAATCGCTGAAGAGTACCTGGCACTGGGCAGTTTTCTACTACTGCCTTCACACCACCTATTGGCATGAGGTCTTAACTACTGCGCTACTGCTGGTATCCTCAAAGGCAGTAAGTCACTTTGTGCATCGAAAAAAGATCTGCGGTATAGAGCCCAAACAACGTATTAGAAAGGCAAATGGGAACTTCGGTCCTTGCTGATGATATCTGTACCTGTTTTCTAGTGTGAGCGCTTATTAGTCACCAAGTACCACATACACCTCGCACATTTATAATGAGATACTACATAGCATAATCATTCGTCACGATGGAGGCCTTGTTTGGGTCATGCATGGGTACTTGGGAGTTGAATTAGTTGATCACAGGATTGATGAGTTGGACCTCATTGCTTGTGCGTGCCTAGTTCGCCCGTTTTTGGATTGTGAGTCATATCGGAGAAGGCAGTGGCAGGGGTGATTTAGTTGTTTCCCTCCTGATCTGAGGAAGGGCTTTGTACTTGTCTCGTAACTCATCATCAGTGAGAAGATACAGCTTTAAATTCCTTTGCTGAAACAGTCTTGTACCACCTTCTCCTGGGTCTACAGCGAAAAAGCTAAACGGCATACCGCAAAGTGCATTTAGAGCTGAATCTCCGAGCAAATAATTTCACTGTAAGAGTGTGCATTGAGTAAAAGGGCGGAATCTGCAGTATCAAGTGTCTGAATTCCTTATGGATGAATTGTCCCTCTCATGCAAATATGGATCTGTTTGGCCCAGGAATGACAGAGAGTGTACCATGCAGGTTCATAGTGTCCTCGACGAAGTAGTTCCAAAAGGAAGCATATCTTGTGCTAATGATTCGATACAACAACATCAGGCACCCTAGCAAAAGAATAGACTAGTCCTATGAACTGTTTGCGCGGTTTCCCATTTGTGGCTTGAATGCGAGCCAGTTTGCCTTAAAAAGTTCTTCACTCCCCTCCCTTAGGGTAGATAACAATCGTGTGCTTTGCTATATTCAACTAACCTGTGTACTTTTTAAATTATTGGGAATTTGGATCATATGTGAAAAATTTGCATGAGACTTATTGAGAGCTATAACAGCATTAGTTTGCGTTACGTTGATTGGATAACTCTTTTTAGCATATCGAGTAATTGTGAGCGTAGCAACGATATTCATCTAAAAGGTATCGCAGGCTATGTTTATATTAACATGCATTGCTTTAATTGAATTATGGTTGTTAATAAGTTGAATTTTTCGGTGTATGTATATAAACTCACATGCAGCTTACGAACACACTTAACATCTGATAATAAACATCGATCACTGAGTAAGTTGAGTAAAGTTTTGATGTGAGAATTTGAATCCTTCATAACTCTAGGAATGAGAATTATTTAGTGAAAGTTCTGTAGTATGCAATCAGGAATAAATAAATAAAAACAATGCAGATTTTTCAATGACCACGTATTTTAACTTTTATATAAAAGCTAGTAGTTGTCAGAGCTAATGTTTCACAGAATTGGAACTCATATCTCCTGAACACATTTCATATATTATTTAAACATTGTTGGTAAAAGAAATGCATATTACTGTGTATATTAAACGTATGGTTAAACGGTTAAACCGCTGAGCTGGCTGCCGGCCCGGATAAATCTGGGTATACCCATACGGAATTGAATGCCAACCCAGTAGAAAGATGCCGGAGTGGACCATCTCGCTGTAACACAACTCCGCGGAGAGGACAAATTTATTATTCTATTCATATAAGTAAATATTCACGTGGGTACGGTTACAGGGCCCTTGAGGAGTTGCTAACATTCTACTGTCATACTACAAAAATCAAGTAATAGGGAATTATAACTGAATCAGGAAGTATTAGAAAATGGAGGTCATTATAAGGAGGTGCACCAATTAGATATAAAGAAATTCAAACAATACATAGAGTAATACTAGTGGTTACCACTAATAGGGTACGGATAGATCAGTGCAGGAGCTTTACAAGTATGCATTAATTGAGAGTTGTGTACAGTGTGCAGTTGTCCCTGTGCTCGTGCACACTTCCATTTGATGGTGATGCATTACAATGTAGTTACCAGTTAACAGTCAGATGTAGGTAGCCGTGCAGTAGCTGATGTTCCTAAATTGTAAGGTTCGAATGAATCAAAGTTAGCCATAGTCACCGAGATTCGATGTGTCCAGTCTGAAAATGTCTGCCGGTGTGTATACGCTGAGCCCCAAAGGCTTTCAAGTGGACCACTATGTTCGTTTATTTGCACTCCTGTTGTTGAGTTATTGTTGTTCTTCAGAGTTGTTGTTGTTGTTCTGTTTGTTGTTGTTGTTGTCCTGTTGTTTGTTGTTGTACTGTTGTTGTTCTGCCAAGTACATTATAATACGCTCATCTAGTACAGCCTTGATCTTTAATTGGTCTTTTCTAAGTCTCTTTTCTAGTCTGGAACCATTGGAGCCAGTAATTATCATTAGGTTTTTTGAGGCTGTACTGGGCTCTGAGGGTGCATGAAGAAGAGATGATCAGAGTCACCTACCTCACCACATTCGCAGGTGTCATTTTCTACGAATCCAAAGCGAAACTTGTACGTGAGGAATAGGCCATGTCCCGTAAAAAATTTGCTTCATAAAATATGTGTAGGACTATGTTTCGGTCTTGACTTTTGGGATAAACTTATAGACTCGACGACCCGTGGTACCCTGATCCCATCTCTGTTGCCACTGAGACAGTAATTGTTCTTGCGTCTGTCTTTTGATGAAAGAGATCGGCTTTAGTGTGCCTTTTTCATTGATGTCAGCAAAGTTGGCTGCCTCCTTTGCTGCAGCATCAGCCAGCTCATAGCCTGAAATACCAGTATGAGCCGGCACCCAGCTGAGACTTGAGCATGCTCCTAGTCGCATTGTAATGGCTGCCGCCTAATTTCTTGTACTAGCGGGCTACGCGATCTCTCGTTAGCTATGGCCACCAGACAGGAGGGCAAGTCAGAGTAAATCTGTGTGAAAGCTCCTCCAACTTCTGCGCTATATTTCAGAGCAGCACTGAATTTATTTATTATGTTTGTGAACACAATCAAAGTTTGAAAGCATTCTTGTGTACGCCTACCAATGAACTGACTGGATATAGCTCTGATTAATTTGGTTTAGTTGATTACGGGAAAGCACGTCTGCCTTGTAGGAGGGATGCCTTTGTGGAGGAATTTCTAAGGGAACTGGCTCGTATACACGTTACACATGGGAAAAACATGAAAAACCCAACCCACTCGCCTATGTTAGGTGTTAAAAACATTAACTTTCAATCAAATAATCTCGGCATATTTTATATTTTTCCACACGTATAATAATCTCGGCATATTTTATATTTTTCCAAACGTTGAAATAATCTCGGCATATTTTATATTTTTCCAAACGTACTCTCTACAGAAAAGACATACGAAATTTTGTCATTCGAGACAGCGCTAATCGTTTTGCATTTCAAACAGATTTAAAGCCTCTTTTGATCATTTAATTCATTATTGTTTTTTCTGCGAGCTATTTTGAGTGTAAATTAATGATGTCTTCTTTTAATTAAGAAAATTTTAGTTTAATATAGCAAATTATGTATTTTTCTCTTTTAGTATCCTGGAGGGTATTAAGGTATGCAATAGAAAAGCCACGGCTGAAAAATGTGGCGAGGAAGCAGCTGCGTTCGTTGAAAAATCCTTCATGGTATCTTTTGAAGACGATAACATGACCTTTTGTGACAACTTCAAACCAAACCCTGCGGCTTGTCTGATGTACTCGACTGGATCATCTTTAATTCAAGGACTGTACAGTTATATATTTTCTTTTGCTTTGTTGGTGTTGATTAGGCAGATTAACTTCGTATCGAGTCGATGATCATTTAATGGACTTTTTATCTATCATTTCCGCTATGTATATAATCGCACATTTATTGGTGCCTTATGCCGTAGCTTTGATGAATAATTGAACATATACTTACGGGAGCTTGAATGTGAATTTTGTCTACTGCCTTATTGAGGGTAAAAGTCTCAGTTTTAAAACCTCAATCTTCAGTCTGTCTTGAATATCAACATCTCAGGAAAATGCTGATCAGGCTGTCCGGCAACCAGCAGATAGAGGCCGGGGCAGATCAGGGCTTGCGCTTGGAATGGAAACAAGACTTGCTGTCATGAAGCAAAGAAACCGTATTGCGAGTAACACTCTGCAGCACTTATTTCAATTCAGCAAATACAGCACGGAATTCAAGTTAAAAGAATTGGTCAAGCTGTGTAATCCAGTTTGGGGGGGAAACCAAATAATAAAATGCTATTTTTCAAGTGTTACATTTTTTTCTTATTTAATCCTTTCACTTGGAAAAGCGGAGTATTACATTCTGTAAAATCTTTGAACATCAGATTGAAGTAACAATATATAATCAATCGATTTTATTGTCGAAAATGTTAACTTTGGATATTCGAACTTCTCGCACATAGAGAATCATTTCTTAAAAAATAAATTAAATTAATTTTATTCTGATTTGTTACTGCTAAATACATTCAGTAATAAAATGCTTAAAATAGTTCTATATTTAGAGTGTTATATAAATTTCCTTTTTAGAGGTTTTTAATGATTAATTGTCACCAAGCATAATAATGAAAAATTCGAACTATAAAATACTTCAGTATTCTTGTACAGAATTTCCTGTTTAGAGGTTTTTAATGATTAATTGTGACCCAAGACAATAATGAAAAATTCGAACTATAAACTACTTCAGTATTCTTGTACAGAATTCAATATTCTTGTACAGAATGTCATGTCAAAAACATATGTTCTCAATTTATAAATATATTACGACTTGAAAAACCTGTTCTCAGCTAAAAAAATATTAAGTACCAAAAGATCAGAGTATAATAGTTTATTTTAGTCTATATTGAATGTGTTTAGAAGACTTATATTAAGCCTAAAACTTGCCAAAATGATTCAAAACAAAAGTTATTTTACATAAACGTGTTGAAGATTTTATCATTTACTCAATATTGTTTTGAAAGTGAAAAACAGCGGATACTTGCGGCTGTTTGTGAAGCGCTTTCTTCTTGCAGAATTTGAAGGATACTTATTTATTACTCCGTTGGTCGAAACATTGATAGGGAACAGATTTTGAAATGATTGTGCGGTCCAAAATCTTAATGGCGGTAGCTGCTAAGGTAATAGTAGTTTTTGATTTGCAATACTATAGATTATGCTTATAAAAATATACAAAAGTATAGTAAAAGTTATAGGTGAATATAATTTAAAAATCAGAATGAATTATATATATATTTTCGTTTTGCGTGAGAAAGGGTTCTTGGAAAGCACTTCCATAAGGAGTTTAAAAATGGAAAAATTGTCGAAAAATCGCTATTTGTGCTAAGTTCCAAATCAAAATTTGGTCAGATGGCTTAATATGTAAGTAAGTGCAGAAGCTCCCAAATTTAAAATAGTTGTTGGATGACGGAGATTTTATAGTAACGAGGCCTTAGTTGTTCACATTTCGGAGGAGGCTTCATAACACATGATATTATGAGAGACAGAATTTATCAAAAATCTTTCCATTACGAAGACAGCAAATTTTCATTGAAAAGTTTGTATTTCACTGCAGCAAGAAGAAGAGTCGCACGTTAAACATGACGGGGAGGGAAAATAAAAAACCAAGATGTATAAGAAGTCGCCTAAAAGGTGTTCCCCTCACGGCCCGTTGCTCTCATATAGTGGTCGAAACTTGAACTATTATTTTATTTGTAATTTTCTTTTCTCGATATTTATATAAAATAGTTCTACTGGAATGGGAATAGTCTACATAGGTCTAAATAGGCTAACTTTAATTATAACCACCCTGTATATATTATGAAAGTAAATTTCAACTAAATAGATGCAATTTAAAGGAATTTAATTTTTTTAAAATTCCAAAGACACTTTAATTAATTATGTGCTAAGATGATATATTTAAAAAAATAAATTCATAATCCCTTTTTAGAACCCTCCGATAAAAAACTGTAATAAAAAAAATAAAAATTCACGTTAAGATGATATGTTATGATAATAATTACAATGTAATAAATTCGAAATATTTTTGGACTGGAAATTAATTAAAAGTAATTCATACATTCATAGTAAATTCAACTTGGAAAAGACATTCACAGTCAATCAAAATTGAGATTTAAACCAGGATAATTTTTAACATAATTAAATAAATAAATCTTATCTCTCTTGAGAAAGAACAAAGATGGATCGCGTCTTCTTGCATTCAATAAATCAAAATTATTGCTATATTTCTCATCGTATCTATGTAGTTCAGGATGAGAAAATTCAACGTAATTAATTTATTTTCACACTAACCTTAAGCGGTTATCACATTTAGCAACGGTCCCTGCTAGACGGGACTTTTCTGAGAAGTGATATTCTGATAGCACTAGTTTAAACGAGAGGCACAGAAGCATTCTGTACCGCGCCACGCGCATAGGAAAAAATCCGTACTTGTGATTAGATATACTTTTGGATGACATCATTTTCTCTTAGCGTAAGGAAATTGAGGCGGAATTCTTACAATTTTGCGTTTGTTGAATGACCCGCTTGAGTGATACGGAAGCTTGAAAATTATCCTTTGTATTTTTTGAATAATAATGATAGACGTACAAATTGACATGCAGCTTTCTGCAGTTGATATCCTGTTTATGGAATAATAAAACTATAAAAGTCTTCAAAGATGCTATCAATGTCAAAAGCAATCTCAAAAGCTTAGATTATATAAATAAATGAGTTAATAAACTTAATATAAGAGGTAAAATACATTCGATTTCACGACGATCTCGACTCAAATGTAAAGGTATATGTGCTAGAAAGTATATTATTATTAAAATTTTGTTGTATTCTGGCCTTTCACATTGCAGAAAATATTTCCTTTGTAAATTTACGTGTTATTTCCATGTTAATGTCCATGTCTTTCACACTTCTAGTATTTTGTTGCCTTAAATGAAGGAAAAAAGCGCATTCAGTATATTCGCTGAATACGCGTGTATAAGAAAAGAAACTTTCTTCTCTGATAAACACTAGTTTTATACAAAGGTAGAAAAAATATCACGTATTAAAAAATGGGAGATATTCATAAAGTATATATTTGCGGGAAATATTCAATTTATGCATAGTTATCTCTGTATCTGTGTTCCAAATCTATTGTAGTCTAACTTCAAAAGTAAATTTTACTTTTTGAGACTGACTACAAATATTGTGAATTTACTGTGTATTATTTTAGCTCTGAACGTTTTTGCTGTTTACGAAAAGTGAATTGTTTCATGCTTTCGGAGATTACATCTACAAAGGATCTATATTTAATAAACATGAAATAATGAATTAATAATCACAAAACCTTTAATACGAAGGCTTTTAAATTAAGAATACATTTATTAAAAACCTTTACACTTAATATTAATACACATTTGCGGAGTGAGCGCACTATAAGAAATATTGATTTTCCTCTCTATGAAAAAAAAAAAGCACTACATTTTTTTATATTAAATTCACCATAACTACAGTGCCGTAATAAATGTAATCGGCAACAAAAATATAACGCACATCAACAAAAATAACGCTCGGCAACAAAAATATAACGGTAATAAATTCTTTTCGGTACTGCTATAAAAATGGAAACAAACGGTATGGAGGTGTATTTTCGAGCCCAAGCAGTCAAGGCTTTCCTAAGCGCAGAGAAAATGATGTGATTAGAAGCAATATCCAATCACAGGGATGGATTTTTCGCTATGCGCGTGGTACGGTATAGAATGCTTATATGCAAACGGGAGCATCTCTAGAAAAGAG
Organism: Stegodyphus mimosarum; assembly: GCA_000611955.2. NCBI lineage: Eukaryota > Metazoa > Arthropoda > Arachnida > Araneae > Eresidae > Stegodyphus > Stegodyphus mimosarum. Next base: position 90,099 of record KK116259.1, on the reverse strand, counting down.
CACCGCTGGAAGCGAAGTAACGCCTAGCCACGGAAACGATGTACCGGCTACGCGGGAGTTTTTGACCCCTCAACGAATATGCTTCGGCTGGAGTTCTGTCCCGTGTACGGACTAACCAATCAGAGGAAAGTTCTGCTTCTGAAGGATCACGTGATTCCAATCTGAGAGATGATCGATTACTGTTTGGCGTTTAAGTCTTTGTAGTAAGTGAAAATGGTAATCTAGCTACGTGAGTTTCTTGGAAATGCGCAGGATCTGAGAATTATTCCTTGCGACGTCCAGTCCCGTGTAGCGGAGCAATAATGTGATAGGGGTTACCAGACAAAATGCTTTTCCGCCTACCCGTATGCAGGGTTAAAAAGAGGACTAGATCATTATGTGACTCCTTGCCGAAGCGATGCTCATAGGGAAAGTTAACAGGAAGTAGTGTGATGTCACTGCATTGCATATGCTCTCACTTCGCTTGTTTAAAACTAGCAACGTAGACTTCCCAAATTACTTTTAATTACATATATTGTTTCCTAGTAAAGCAATGTCAAAGTCAATGTAAAAACTGGTGGCCCTTGAAGTAATTTTATGCTTCTCGCGAATACATTTCTTGTAAATTGATTAGCATTATTATGACAAGAATTTGAAGAAAAAGATTAAGATTTTAATGGTTTAGAGTCCAGTTCAGCGTTACATTCGTTACCAAAAACGAACGCAACTCTTAGGAAAATCTAGAAATAAAGTTAATTAATTTAGACTGTAACATAAATCTTATTTAAAGATTTTAATATACAAATTTGATTATTTTTTATTAGTACTTGCCAAAAGATAAATATTTTAGGTTACAAATTTTTGCGGTAAGAAAACTCGCTTTCTTTTTGAATACATTTATATGAGAACAATATTTTTTCATAGCTGAAAATTAATAAGGCTACTAAAAGACCCAGAATGTCGATGAGTATGTATAAATTGTGATACTACTTTTTAGTAATTTCCCTCCGAGATTACAAACTTCATGAAAACCTAAATATAAAGAAGTGATGTTGCTGAAAGGTGTAGTAAAAAACTGTTTACAATAATTTACATACAAATATTATTTTTACTTCCTTGTTTCTGTTTTGTGCCATAGAAAAATCTGATAAATAAAAGAAAGTGACTAGGTTGTTATTATTTATTATTAAGTTTTGTTCCTCTTAGGAAGCTTTCGTATATTTCTTTTCAGTTTAAGTTAAAAGTAAGTTACTTAGTAGTTCAATATATTACAATTAGTTGAATAAATGCCAGTCTAAAAATCTTGATAGTTAGCTATCAAATTTTCATATTTATCTGTGTGTTCGGAATCCAGATTGTGACCAAAAGAAATTTCTTGGAAATAGCAACTTTTAGATTTCACAAATATCCAGTAAAAAGTTTTTAATTTAATTAGCACATTTTGTGTTTTTTAAAAAAATCCTGCCCTTTTTTTTGTAATCGCTGCTTGTCAGCTACTTTCAAATTGTACATTGACCCGCTTGTAATTAAGTTTGAGACTACTGTTGCAATATATTGTTTATGTAATGTGGCTTCTTGCGTTGTAGCACAGTGCCATAAAATTCATGGAAATGGGAAAGATATTGTATTTTGTATTTTTTTAAAGGAAGGTTTGCTTTTGGAGAAAAAAATGGCTACATATGTCGAAGACAGTATTGCGTTAATATGAAAAAGTAAGAAATTTCTATGCAGTGGTTGGGAAGATGACATGAAAAATCCGTCAATCCGAAAACGTCATATTTCACAAAAATGTTTTTCGTGAGAAGAAATTTCCCATTCATAACATCTCAGGCACTTCAAAAATGTTACCTGTTTTTATGTTGTTTCATGGCTACAAGTCGCTGAATTTTCAAATATTTTATTAGGCACTATATTTGCATTTCAAGTACCCAGAATCAAATGTTACAGTCAGTTGTCAGCTGATTTCATAAATGTATTGAAAGTTTCGAAGATTCAGCTTCAACAATATTACAACTGTAAATATGAATTAAAGATATTATTCTTTAAATTTTGATATTCAGAATATTTGGCAATTTACACCAAAATGCAACATTCAATATCCACAGTCAGTATTCACATGAACATCAGTATTACTCAATATTTTATGCTGTAATTTTTTTTTCTCTCAGTAATTAGAGACGAATGAAGTAAATGCATGACATATATAACATGAAGTTAAGAAAATACGTTTCGAATGATTTTTCAGTTCTAGGAAAGTAAAGCTATTCATTCGGGCACGCAAATATTTTTCAAGTTTGGTGAGACTCTGGCATGACATAGTGCATACGTTTACAAGACAGGAAAATAATAATAAACAACTCTCCTGAGATTGTTTGAGAGCAACTATTCAAAAATTTCTTATTCTACTATTCTCGACAATAGTATGTATGAAATTTCCTGAAACTCCTAAGTGAGTATCTGATCCTTGCTGTTACAAAAATACTTTTATAGAGTTGTAAATTCTTACTGTAAATTGTACAATGAATATATTTCAAAAATGCTTTCGATAAAATCTGGAGAGCTGGATTGCTTAAAAGTCGATTTCCTGTGGCCTTTCTGGCATTTTATGTAAATGGATGAAAAGTTTTTTTGACCAGCGATTTATAAATGTTAAATATGATCAAAATGTATCGAGTTATCGACAAACAAAGCAGAGTCTATTTTAGAAAGAAGTACTACTGAGTCCCATTCTCTTTAATATTATGGTAAATGATTTAATTGACAAGATTTCTAGATAAGTCCCGGGCATTAATTTTTTTATCTTGCTATTTGATGATGATATGGTGATGAGTTCTACAGGATTTGACTTTTCCTGGAGACTGATCTGATTTGGCCTGGAGAGAGTCTCACTGATTTGACTTGGTCTGGAGAGAGCCTTAAATGTTCTTAACATCTGAACTCATGAAAATAATGTGGTAATAAATAATGAAAAAACTATATTCCAATTGTTCTCCCTTTAGTACTAAATACTATGACATTCACCTTCATTATAATAATAAAGATCTAAACAGAACATACTAGCGGAAGTACCCGATGCCAGTTGAGTTAGATTGACAGTATTGCATCTAACAACAGAGAGAACGATACCGCTGAAATCCTTCTGTAATAATGATGCAAAAAATAAGATTCATAGTCATACATTTTTCAGCCTGATGCCATATGGAACCCAAATAAAATATTTCCATAGAAAATAAACTAATTATATCAGCTACAATGGCCCCCAGTTTTTAATGATTTTTTTTTCTAATCAAATGTTCGTAAAAAGCCCAAGTTCCATCGAATATTTCACCTATATTCAATTTGAGTCGATTAAATGTGGCAAAAAATAGATCATAATTGATCAAAAATCAGTAATTCGAGCAACAAATACACAAACAGGCCTTCTTCTTTATATATATATATTGTAAAACTTACAAATTTTTCATTAAAAAACTCTACTATTTTGAAATCGAGCAGTAGCAACACATTTCGAAATAAGGCATTTTATCTCCAACGCTCGAGACTGCTGCCACTGAGAAAAAATGAGTGCCAAAATTAGTGTTTTCGGAGTTTTTAATTAATATCTTGGCTGATTAAAGTCGTAGGAGTATGGGAGAGTCGAAATGGCTTCCGGCAAAATTTTGAAATCGGAATAATGTATTTAATGTTTGACAATGCTTTTTTTATTTCATCGTAAAACTTACAAATTTTTTATTAACAAACTCTAGGATTTGAAAGAGAGCAATGACTAAAACGTTTTCAAAGGAGAAACTTCTGTATTTTTATTCTTATATAAATTGAAAAATAATATCAAAATGCTACCACTTTTTAGTTTTTAAACTCATTATTAAAATTATGCTTTGACATATTAAGATTTATTGCTTCTACGTGCTTCTTTCATTTAAAATTTGAAATGCATTTTTTCACAAAACTAAAAGCAATGCAATAGAATACGCTTTCTTCCTAAAATTACGGATCCAAGTATATAGCTGACAATTTATAATAGCACAGTAATCGCAGATATATTTTTATTTAGAAGTTCTGAAGCTGGAAGACACGATTTGCCTTTTATATTCTCCAAATAATAATAATTTCTAAAAGGTGGAAATAATATTTCTACATTGTTAAAATTTCTTGTTCATTGACAAATGTATTTACAAATCTCCTTTGTGTCTTTCTTGTTTTAAACGGAAAACTATAATACATGTTTAAATTAGATAAATTAATTGCAAACTTAATTGACTATTCTCCACTCTTAACGCAATAGGAAAAAAATTACAAACGATATTTATTAGTTGTTATATTTTTCAAATGTTTTTCTTTTTCGCCTTTTTAATTGCTTTGTTTTTGAGATTTATGTATTTCATGAATGCTTGGAACTTACGTGTGACCTTGTTCGAATGGGAATATTAGCTATATGCATACAGGGGCTTAATTTGTCAGGACCTCCAAAAGTGAAGTTTAATTTGTCATATTTGAAAATTATTTTATGCATATAAGTCTATCTAGCAACGAATAAATACATAGTTGTCGAGGCTTTAATTCCTCTTATTCGAGGTTATACGTCTACTAGCGATTCTTTTTCTGAAAAGACAGAGTTCTGTTTTCCTGAAGAAAAAAATTTCTTATTCTTTTCCAGTTCTCAAGAAATTGTTTACCTTCCGAATATATACCTAAAATAAATCAATAACCTTCGGTTAATTTCTCTTAAAACTATAACATGAGAAATTTTGTGTATGAAAATTTTCATAAGTACTATAATTTGATAATAAAAAGTTAATTTGTCAGTCCTACTGACATTACGATACATATCGATAAGTTTGCATGAATTATGAGCTAGGAAATAAATGCAGATATTCAGGTGCTAAATTCCGGAGATTTCTGATGACGATTAATTTATCAGCCATCTGATGTTGCTTGTTAATCTTTCCAGTGAGAAAGAGCATGAGGTATGTTATTTCATGAAAAGCATTCCCCAAAATAAAGTTAAAATCTTGACGTATTTTTTAAAAAAAGAAAATATTTTTTATGCATCGAGTAACTCCAATTTTTTCTTTGTAATAAATATAATTGCATATCAACTGTATTCATGTTCTCTTTTACTGCTGCATGTTCTTAATTATCAACTCATATGTGTCACACATAATTGTATATTTCAAACTGAATAACAGTATTTGTGTCTCTGATGAAAAAATATCAATGCTAAAATGTCAGGTAGAAAAGTATGCTGTACTGTACAGTTCAATGGAACGAAATATGTCAACGTATTGCAGAAGGAAGAGAGAGATATTCTAAAAAAATTATTAATTAACTTTTTACTACCGAAGGCTTCAAATTTAGATGCAGTTGCAAAAATTGCATTACAATACAAAAAATTATGCTTTTCCCTATATCTTATGCATAAGCAGCTTGCTTTGATCAAGGCAAGTTAAATACGAAATTTTAATAAAATTAGATGAAAGTTCTTAGTTCAGTAAATCTCTAGATGAGTATTATTCTTTGAGAAACGGATGTTTCCTAAATGAATATTCACACAGCTCAAAATAAATTTTGGAATTAAAAGATGGTAAAAAGTTTTAGCTTATTTTCAGAAGTAAGCTTGTGAGGTCACCCTGTGAAGCACTGATCTCGCGCGATTCTATTTTCTCCCTTCGTAGCGTAGCTGTAGCACATCCGGCAAACGCCGGCCAGATCATTGCTGATTTTCATGTTTTCTGCACCGAAGGAAACCTAATGATTCCATATTCGCTCCCAAACTAAAAATGCGGCCGATGATAATTCATCACACCAGGATTTGGCGATTGAGTCTCGCCTTTCATAGTCACCCTTTATGTGGGCGAGAATGTAAAAGACTCCTTATTGAGTGCCTTCGTGGTAGAGTTGTAAGCACTTCCGTCTAACAATTGGGAGGTCAGGAATTCGAATCCCAGTGACTATATTGGCTGTTTTTCATATTACTTGCACCAAAGTAAATAACTCTACAAGAAATTTTAAAGCAGGAGAAAACAAATCAGAGGAATCCGAAATGAGTACCATTCAGATTAGCCGCACAAATGGCCAAGGAGATCGTTGAATAATGGTAATACGACTTGGCTTCCAACCTAAACCCTTTGGTGGTAATCCGCAACAAGGCGAGTCGACGAGATTCTAATGTGTCTTTCCTTTCACGGACTTTCACTTTTTTTCCTTTCACAAATAGTGTTGCCTTTCTTTTCATGGATCTATGGTCTTACATTACAACAGCACAATACCCAGCCGCACATGGCAAGCCTATTTAATGCTGTCTTCGTGCTTCTGCATTACTTTCCTGGCCGGAGCGATTGTCATATCTCTTTCGAACACGGCGAGCTTGGGCTCTGATGAACAGGCGTCGTTTCGACCGTTCTTTAATCGCTCCGATTCGACTCGTTAGTTGAAACGCTTACGGCAAGAAAGCTCACAGAAAGACATTTGCAAATTCTCGAAATCCGTACCCAACCGGATAACAGCTTGCATCAGTGCCAGAGGCGGGCCAATCAGTTATTTATTTTTTCTCTTGGAGCTCTATATCCTGAATATAGCACTCAGTTCGTTACTGTTAATACTCGTTCGCAAGATACTGTTAATGTTTCGATTTCAATACATGTGCATTACATGTATCGATTTTAGTCACATTCTAATGGTTCTTTCTCGCTGCATCACTTTTATGTTATACACTTATAAGGCATTCTCTCACTCCTTCCAGCATGCCTTCGCTGTGTAACGGTAACACACTCGGCGTGTATTCGAGAGGTCCAGGTTCGAATCGCGGCGAGGTCACTGCACAATTTCACGTCAGCATCAAAAAATCCTAATGAATCTACAAGTGGGGCCTGAATTAAAAGGTGGTGAACAATAATTCGCCAACGCCGGGATTTTGCGATTGGGTTCCCTAATCCACAGTCACCCTTGAAAAGGGGGGCGATATCACCCTTGAAAAGGGGAAGGTATTTTCTCTAATTTTTCCATCGTGCTTTCGTAGTGTAACGGTATATCTTGAATATGTAACGGCGCATATTCAAGATGTCGAGGTTCGAGTACCGGGCTGGGCATTGCACATTTTTTACCTCTCCTGCTTCAAAAATGTCTAATGACTCTACAGACTGTACGTATATTTATTGCAATTTTGTATATATGATATCTTTTAGAGGTGATTTTAAAATAGCAAGAGCATAATTAATGACTTTATAACAGAAGAAAAATGTTATGCTCCATTTATGAACTATCGTTCTTATTTTACGCATAATTAGCCCTATAAATAAAAATAATGAAAACTATTACTACGAAAAGCAAAACTGAATTTTTGTTTGAAAACTTTAAGACAAAAATTACCTTGAAGATACGAAAAGAATGAGGTGAGGCATTCATCGAAAAGGTAATAAACAAATTTTCATTATCATTTATTTGTCGGGCAATTGTACATACCTGCATTAATAAAAGTAATCAGATGACATCGATTCAAAAATACTTACAACACAAATTAATCTTCCATTTCCATGAAATTCATCGTGATCATTACCTTTATTAATAGGTTCTCAGGCAACAATACACAGTTTTCGCATTTTTTAAAGAAATAATTCAGATCCTTAGGTATTTATTGCACTTAAATTATGAGAATAAATTCAAAATTCTTTTTTATGACAGTATATGATCGTGATTATCATTGCACTTATGAGCAGAACTGTTCGTGAGATGACGAGTGAGTCAATAAGCGTTCCTTCGAATAGCCGCTGCGTGAATCCTCCGCATGAGAACCTCTGAGTCTGGAAGAGGATTTTGTCTAAGACCGTCCAGATATCTTCTTCGTCTGCCAAAAACCGAAGTCATAGAAGCCAAGGGCAGCAAAGCAGCCGCAGCGGGAGCCACAAAAGGCAGTGACACCATGGCGGCTAAGGCAAGAGGGCCCATGACGCTCATAACTGACTCCAGGCCTGGAAGAACTTTACTTCCAGATACTGAAAAAAAGTAAATGAATTATATGCATATATCTATAGCTATAATAAATATATTGGAAATCAAATTAACATGAATTTTAAAGAGGAATAACCTATAGTATTTACCATCGTATTCCCCTCCCAGCCTTTTAGGAAAGGTTTTAAAAATGTTTCAAATATTCACATAATTTTTCTGTACCTCAAGACATTAACAATGCGAGCTCTGCTGAATTTTAAAATGAATTCGCCCACGTAGCGGTTGTGTTTATTTAATTGGCGAGGCATTTTTACTGAATAGAATCAAGAAAACAGGGATATCTAATGCTGTTGATTGTTCTGAAAGTCCTTGCTTGAGAGAAGAAAGACTAAACAGTGACGATGGCGATGACTTGCATTTCGTAGCAGGCGACATAATTCCAGCAGCACTGAAAGATTTCAGCCCTATGGTGTAACTGGAGACAACATTAAGAAGGGGCGAGATTTAAGATTCCGGGAAGCAATAATGAATATATTTTATTTTATACTGTAAGATTAATATTATTATGAATTCTTATTCGAACGTAGGTTCCTTTTAAATAAATAGTAGTTACAGGTGGTTTATCCTGAATACGTTTTATTTCCTGCATTTTTATTATAACCGCTTCCTTCAGAAATTAAATTATTCGCATAATTTTCTCATTTCGATTCTCGTATGATAAAATTAGTAAGAAAAGGAGGGGGGTGATAAGCGAAGAAATATAATATTTAACTGTTGAGCTGGATTTTATCGTTTTCCAACGTACCATCTTCCAATACATTTTACCACAGTTGCTTTTAATCTAAAAATTAATTTATTAGGAATACGAAAGTTTTACTGATTAGGAATAGGAAAGATTAATTCGTGTTAATTATTAATGAGTAATTAGGAAATTTTTCATTTTTATTTATATTGCTATTATCCTGGAAGTAATTTTACTTTTTCTTGCATTACTTACTTAAAAAAATTCCTGGTATTTAAAAATATCTTAATTTTTTTAATAATAAAATAAATTAAATTTATTGTATGGACGTCAAATTGAATTGCTCTGTTTGGGAACTAGAAGTAAATAATTGAAGTCCTGATGTGGATGATAGTTAGCAGATTTTAACTCGTACCTTAAATAATAATTTTACTTTAAGTGTTCTTTTAGAAACGAAAGATAAACAGATGTAATAGAAATCAGCTTTATTAGCAAGTATTCATCAGTCTGTGTTCACGAATATCTTATTGAACACTAGATTATATATTCACAAGAGGAGCTGACAGTTAATTAGGTCACCTAGGTTACGTAGAGATCTGATAACGATCAATTTTAATACAATTAATATTCTGAAAACTGATTTTCTTCGATTTTCGCACATCATTTCGCAAAATTTTGTATTGAGAATGTTTTGCATCATTCTACAACATCAATTATTTCAGCTGTTATACTTCATTTGATTATAGCATTTTTAATAATAAACTGGTCTAGTCTGCTGATGAAATATCATTTATCGAAAGCATTTTAAATATTTCTATAAACCAAAGTTAAAGTATTAAAACGCTTTAAAAAGTCATAAAAATTAAACAGACAATTTGTTTGCAATCCTCAGGTTCTTAAATATATAAATACTAGCGGTAAAACTCTTCCACAAATACAAAATTTAATATAATCAAGAAAATAGTAATCAGTAGCTGTATAAAGTATTTTCTTCCTTCTTTCTGCGTTCCTTTGTGGTGTAACTTCATAGCACGTCCGTCTGGCAGTCAGGAAGTCTGGTGTTAGAATCCTTGAGAGAACACTGCACGTTTTGCACCTTTTCTGCGTCGATAAACCTAATAACTCTGAAACTTAAACGTAAAATTTATTTCCAACCTTCTAAATATATGGACTAATCAATCTCCAATTTAACTCCCACAGTCAGAATAATACCACAGATTTGTTGCAAAGTAGTCTCAAAATTCATGGATATAAATTATATGCCACTGTATCAAACTGGAAGAGAAACACCTCAATATAAATTTTTAAATTAGGCAAAAAATAAATCTTAGTTTGAATCAAACTCTATTGATATCGAGGTGAATTAGACACTGACCCATATTTTTGCCAAATTTCAGCAAAAAATTTTATTCCTGAAGAAGAAGACCTTTTACTTATCGCTGATCGTTTACGATAGCGATACAGTTTTATCAAAATATGTGCCAAACTAAGGTTGCTTTTCTGCCTTAAATGTAAATGTAACTGAAGATGTTTTAGTACTATACTATGAAAGCTTAACAATAAAAATGTGGTATTTAAACACAAGGCCAGAAACTCGTATTTAACAGAAAGTATTAGCAAAATAAGCTTTAATTACCAAAAAAAAAATAAATAAAAAGTAAAAACCTGGAAGCCTTTAGATTTTATATTACGCCCAAAGGGATGTTTTTTTAATGTTTTGTGCGTTACTTTTATTTATTAAATATCATGTTCTTCGCGCTTAAATCACGTAAAATTGAATTCAACAGCAATATTACAAAATATTATAATATAGACAGGTGGAGATAAAAATTTTTTTTTCCGTACAGTGTTGCCATTGCTCGCTTTGAAATCGTTGAGTTTGTTAGTAAAAAAATTCCTTAAAGTTTTACTAAATATGAAATAGATAATGAAACCAAATTTCAGATTCCAAATTTGACCTTCCAGGTGCCCATGTTCGAAGGGAGGACTACGTTATATAAAATCTGATGATTCTAGGTACTTTTGTTTTTTCGCAATGCGAGAAACATACATACATGCATGCATATTCTTGATTATTTAGTTTCTTTAAATGTAATACAGAGCGATAATATTTGGTGGCAAAAATTTGAAAAGTGATTCAGCCCTTTTACTGGTTCAACACAAAATGCCGCTTTGAGACTGTTAGCCCTCCTGGCCTAACTCTTGTTTGGGCTGAAAAAGAACAGCAAATAAAAGTGGAACAGAAAACAAAAAATTAGCAGATAATAAATGAGTGCTGGAAATCCTAAGATCTTTATACCTAGTTGTTCTCTTTTCAAATAATGTTATTAAATATCAATTATTTCCTCCAGTTTATTAGGCAGAATCATGAAGTAAACACAACATTTCTCTCCCCCCCGTTTTTGTAATTTTTTTTCTTTTCCGCTGATAATCTACTGGTTTAATTAGCTTTTCCTCCAAAAGTCTTACAGCCGTCTTACAACTTTGCGTTTGTGCCATAATTGATAATATCTGCGCCAGGTCTACCCTTAGGATGCAAACCAAATATGCCGGCCAGTTAATTATAATAGGTCTAGCAGAGAAAGAAGACATGCAGAATGTTCAGACAACTCAGTTCGGTACACTGGTGTACATAATATTATCTGAGTGCAAGGAAAGAAAAAAAAACAGTTAATGCAATATACACAGAATTACAATTGTAAAGGTACTAATCTATTATAAAAATACAATTTTACCAGATTATAAAAATACAATTTTACCAGATTATAAATGATGAAATAATTATATTATAAACCAATATACTTACAATGTGGCTGTCTCGAAAACTTTAGAAACGAATCCCTTTTTTCAGCTCCGGTGACATTGGTGGCCAAAACACAAGTCAGTATTGTAACGAATACCTGTAAACCTTAAGGCAAACATGAACTTTAAAGTTAAACATTTACATAACTAGGTTATTAATATATATATTGTCATAGTGAAAAATTCTGTTTGCCGTCGTGGTAAAGTTTTCTATGCTCTTTAAGTATTTAAAAAGATACTTATATATGTTAACAGTTAAATGCGACTTGTATTTATCTATTTACTTATTGCATTATCCTCGCCTTTTAAATGCAAAACAGTTTTGCTAATAATTAAATCTGTATAGCTACTGAAATGCTTAATTTTCTTCTAACTACTTTATATATACATTCATTCCACTATCAGTTTGCACAGCAAAAGCCATATGCTTATGTTTTCATTACGGCCTCAAATAAAAAAATCTGATGTAGTCACCACAGATCCTTGTACGATCTATTTATTAAATTATACGCATTTTTTGCTGCTTTTCATTTAATCTTATTTCCTAGGATTTCATTAGAGATATATTTCTTATTCAATCAGTTCAGGTCTCACTTCTCGGTAAGGCAAATATACATAAAAACTCAAAATATCTTCATTAAAAATTGTAAAATATAGAAAAACATAAACCATCAAATACAATTAAAAACAGTGAAGAAACTTTTACAATTAAAATTAGAATTTCTACCCCAAAACAAGCAATTCGGCCAGCGGGCAGGAAAACAGATTTTTCGCTGCACAAAACTGAAAGTTTACTTTTGGGCCCCCCTCGGCAAAAAGGGTACTGAACAGAAACTGGATTTTAATTCACTATTCTACTACGAGTTTCAAATGTAAAGAAATGCGGGATACATACATATGTCTGTACGTACGTACGTACAGATGTCACGAAAAATCTCTTCTGAATCCATTTGAAATCTATTTTACAATTCATTTTGTGAAAAAGAGTCCTTTATTCTATCCATACGTACAGATGTCACGCAAAACCATCGCTCAAATGGATTCGAGAGCGGTCAAAATGGATATTTTCCTTCAAATACGATATTCGAAATTTTTCGCGATTATAATATTTCCTTTACTTCGTACAAGGAAGTAAAAATAATACAAAATTTATATAAAAAGCTTTTATTTAAAACTCATCAAGTAATAAATGAACGAAAAGTTAAAAAAAAAAATAATTTATCATATTTGTTAATGAAAACAAGAGATTAAACAGTTCTATTTAAAAAACTCATTCATAATTTTATACCATGAATAATAAAAGCTTCAAGTGTCTTGGATAAACTTATAAAGACAATGGTTTACCGTTTTTTGACAATGCAATTATTATATTTCAAGAATTATTAGATTTCTTTATTTAGGCGTCCATGCTTTTATAATTATAAATGAATTTTGTAAAGAAAATTATTCACCCTTTTATTTCCATCGAATATACCGTAAATTATGATGACTTCTTCCCACAAATTATCTTTCTTCTTTCAGTTTATTTATTATCATTTTCTTCATTTTAGCCTACACTACAAGCTAGCTATCAAACTAGTCAATGGAAGAGATCGTTTTTGAACAACGAATAACTCTTTCTTATACTTCCAACAATTTTCTTATTATTTATCACCTTATGATGAAATACACTCATGTCCATAAATTAAGGAAAATGCAAAATCAGGCAAAGGAAGAATTAGAAGCAAAACAAATTTGACTTATTTGTAAAGCTTATTTATTAAACAAAAGGTAAAGAGCAAAAAAAGATGCTATATGTTTGATATTATTAAAAAAATTAGCGATTTTTTCTCCCTGGAGCAAATTACAAAAAAAAAACCTATTTACAAAAACCAATATTACATGGTCGGTATGATGGTTAATACATTGTATGTCTCCCAGACGATGCAATACAATCCGTACAACGCCTAGGCATGCTGAGTATCAAATTATCGTTCTGATCTTGGGGGATATTACACCACTCAAAAAGCAATGCTCTCCGAAGTTCCGGTAGACATGTAGGAAGAGGTTGACGGGCTGCAACTCGTCGGCCAAGCATGTCCCACACGTGCTCTACTGGGTTCAAGTCCGGTGAGAATGCTGGCCAGTCCATACGGGTGATATCCTCCAATTGAAGGCATTCGCTTACGATGTTTAAACGGTGAGGACGGGCGTTGTCATACATAAACACAAATTGTGTGGCCATGGCGCCCCGAAACAAACTTACATGTTGTTCCAGAATGACGTCCCGATAGATTTGACTTGTCATGGTTCCAATTTGATGATTCCCGGCGAAGGAATTGCATATTTTTCATGTCTCCTGTTTCCAAAAATACCTAATGTCTCTATACTGGCGACCGAACTAAAAGGGTTGTGGATGATGACTCTCCACACCCAGGATTTGGTGACTAGGTCCCCTAAAACCCTAGTCGCCCTTTAAAAAGGGGAGTATATAAGGTATTTCTCCCTCTTTCTTCGCATGCCTTCGTGGTGTAATGGTCAGCACACTGAGCCGGTATTTCAGAGGTCCGTGGTTCGATTCCCGGCGAAGGCGCTGCTAATTTTTCATGTCTCTTGCTACGAAATAACCTAATGTCTCTACAAATTGTATTGTGTGCGCCCCGAAACAAACGCACATGTTGTTCCAGAATGACGTCCCGATAGATTTGGCTTGTCATGGTTCCAATTTGAACATGCAGGTCAGTTCTGGAACCCAGAATAATTCCACCCCAAACGAGCACTCCTGCACCACCGTAACGGTGTTGTTCAATGATGTTTTCTTGGTGGTAACGAGTACCTGGAGCTCTCCATATGAAAGTCCGACGAGAATCAGACTGCAAGCTAAACCTGGACTCGTCGGAAAACATCACACAAGCCCACTGTTGCGGTGTCCACAATGCATGCTCTCTACTCCAGGCTAACCGCAGGCGACAGTGAGTTGCAGTAAGTGGAACGCATCTGACAGGTCTATGAGCATATAGACCAATCTGCCCTAAGCGTCTGTACACGGTCTGCCTTGAAATTGTCATACCAGTGGCTGAAGAGAGCTGACGAGAGCCTGTTTCTTTTGGCAGTAACTGCCAAATACCGGTCCTCATTCGGCGTTGTAACTCTGGGGCGACCTGTGCTGTAACGTCTACTCACATTACCATCGTCTTGGAATTGTTGCCAAAGCCTGGAGATGACACTCTGGGCAATTCCAAGTTCGTCTGATACTTCCAGTTCGGTACGCCCACATTCCAGACGGCGATAATTCTACCACGTAAAAAATCATCCAAATGCGTTCTTTGTATCATAACTATTCGATTATTGAGCTGAAATGTTTATAAAGCGCCTGCGAACAATTTTACTTCTTTGCCTGTATTCCTTATATATCACTCTCTTGGACTCTCGTCATTGTGACGTACCATCGGTGTCATCTGGTTACTTCCTGAAATTTGCATGATTTTTGAAGATGTGTGTGTGATTTTATAGGTGATATATTTATTTTAGAGTTCGATTTCCGCGTGACTCCGAATTATCCTTAGTTTATGGACATGAGTGTATAATACTTCTAACTATAAATTAAAATTAGAGAAAAATGTATTTAAACTTACAAAATGTGAAAAAGTAAAAAGGCATGGCAGCTTGCAGATAATTTTAAATTTCAATAAATTTTTAGACACTGTTGTATTTGATACTGATAAAAGAAAATTAAATCCAAATATATCAATAATGAAACGGGGACAGGAAATAGCCTTTAAAAAGTGGCAGAAGAATTCTATTGTAACTTAATTTCTTTGCAAGCACTTCTTTCTAACAACGGAAGGGAGAAAAATAGTAACATGACATCATAACCCTGAAACTAGGTTTTACGAGTGAAGCGTAATGAAGAACCAATACTTTCCCCATTTTACTTCATACTGCAGCATTTTTTTAAGTAATTGTTTTATAATCTCTAAAATTTTTAAAACTTTGTAACTGAAACATATTTAGATGTCGAAATTAGAAAACAATGTACGTCACATAAGCGAAAAAAGTCTGTCAATTTTCGAAAATTCATTAATAATAGAAAAATTAAATTAAAATCTTCATAACAATGTTTTTGCCCACTTTGTTCAATGATGCGAACAATAAAATTCCGAGATTTTTAGTTTGTTCATTAAACAACGACATGTGTAAAAAATCGTTTCAACATTAAATTTTAAAAAGTATAAATCGAATTTTGAGAAACCTGCTTTAACATATTATATTGTCATCCACAAACAGTGTGTATGCAAAATCTGAGTTCGATAGCTTTTTACGAAGTAGTTCAAAAATTACCGAATTTTGACCATAGCGACAAATACCGTAAGCTAAACAAAAGCTTATAAAAAAAGGAAGGGATACTAAAAATAAAGATTTCTTGTGTGTATAAATTATACTTTGGCTATATATGCATACTTTGGCTACTATATGCATGCTATTTAAAAAAAATAGTTACTGCGGTTATATAAATTGTTAATCCACAGAAGTTTTTCATTATTGTCCATGTGCATGCGTGATATTAAAAAAATCTGATGTGTACACCACATGACTTACTTGTACGGAATATTAAATTATATGCATTTTTCTTGCATTTAATTTAAACGTATTGGATTGAATTAAACATACTTTTTTGACAGCGTATAAACCACAATAGAATAAATGCACTCTTTAAAAGTTACTCGACGCTCTGGCACTAGCTTCATTTAACGGCTTTACATCTCATTCATTTTATAACTCAGAATGCACAAAAATTATGTATATCATCTGAAGAATTATCTAATCGTTGCCACATGTTCTATTCAAATACTATAATAAATCTAAAACGATGTATAAAAGAAATTTAAAAAGAAAAAGAAAGAAAGAAACAGTTTTTCGCAGACGATTCAGTATTTCTCATTTAATTAAGTCAGTTCTCACTTCGAGACAAAGCAAAAATTCAAAAAAACTCAAAACATCTATATTAAAAATTACGAATCAAATCTTAAACTAGTTTCTTAAACTTGTATTTTCTCGAATAAATTCTATAGTGGGTTAAGCATGATATAATTTGCAATAACAAAAGAAGGAGTTATCTTTGTTGCTGCGAAGCTTAGTTTCTCTAGATTGGCAACAAATCGACTATTCTGCTAAGTTTGAAATGTAAACAAATACGGCCCCTTTCGTAAACATAATTAGACTTAGCCGCACTTAAACAACTTTTAAATTGTTGATAATTCTACAAATATTGCATGCACATGTACTAAAGGCATAAAAACAGTAACCGGATAGATGAACAAGTGACCTATTAGTCAAAACTTTTGCGCATTGAGCTGCAAAATTAAGATCAAAGTTATATAAAGGGAGTAAAATTCTAATAGCAATCGCCTAAAAGTAAATGATAGACTTGTTCCTAGCTAAAAGAGAAAAATTCTAAAGGCAATCGCCTAAAAGTAAATTTGAAACCCATTATGTACAAATATACGAAAGTAGGCTATTAGACACGAGTCAAAAATTACATAATTTAAGGGAGATCTCAATGAGCTAGATCATCAAAATCTGAACCCTTTCTTAAAATTCTAATAATAAATAAGGCCATAATAATTCTAATAAATTTAAGAAAAATGTATCCGAGGGTTGCCAAGTTTGAGACCACTTATAGAATTGACTTTATAATGCTGAAATTCAGCTGCGTCGATCACCGAAAAAATTCTCGATTTCTGGAAAAAAAAAGAAACTGAAGGTCAAGAATAGAATCGGACAAAGGCATCTTAAATAGTTGCTTTAAATATGACTTGTAATGCTTTTTACAATTAAATCCGGGATTAATTTGCTTCGTAGCGATGGTATCCATCATATTACATTCCTCGCAACATCAGTGAATATCTCATAACAGAAAGGCAGACTGAGATTTAAATTGAGATTTAGAAAGATGTTTAAATTCTGTATAGCTCAATTTAGTAATTTATCTAGATGTTGCAGGAGAACTGATAGAAGCATTAGACGTGTGTCTTAATATCATTTTAATATTTCTTATTAATCATCCATTGATATGTTAAACAGGGACCATTTGAAGAGAAATGAAGGCAAATATACTTTATGAAAAATAATAATGGTACTTTTTGTATTCCTATTGTAAACTGCTTCCGTTTATGTTTGGATAGTCAACAGTACGTATATTTATATACAAGCAGTTTGCTACACTTTGCATACTTTTCAAATTTACCAATTTATACTTTTCAAATATACTTTTCATATTTACCAGTTTTAATTTACAGACGTTAAACCAAATCATTCTTAACAAGAATATCAGTAGCTCTCTGATAGAATCTTATTCTCGACTCAATTTTGTGACTCAGATCCCGATGTAGTTGTTCAAAATTACAATCGCACAGTAACTTTCATCAAAACGGTTATTGTGCAACATCTTAACCGAGTACGTTTTCATCTTTTTAAAATAAATGAATCTACTACGGTATGAGAACAATTCTTTGTGATAAAAATATTTTTTCATATAAAATTATAAGTGATGTATTTTCAAATACTAGGCTGCATATATTATAATGGCATAATGTTTTAGGAGAGCTTTCAAATCAAGCGTCATTTACTTTTTTCAGATTTTTAAGTACTGATAGTAACATAAAGACTACCAGGCAACATGAAGAATTATCAAGAGCTTAAGAATATTAATTAAGTGGAAAACATTTAATTCGAAGATATTAATGTAGTTGAAGAAATTAAATTCTATGGTTGTTAATAACATTCTTTCATTGAAAGTAAGGAAATACTCACAGGCACGGTTAAATACGAATATTTCATTCCAATGAAAATATTTTCCCATTTTATAATCACTTATATCTTTTTAAAATTTCGTCTTCGCAATGAAATACTTCTAGCTTAATCTTAGCTACATCCAGTAAGCTCACACCTAAAGAATCAAATTTAGATAGCGTTGCACTGTATATGAATTACTTACCTATGAGAAACGACATCACATCTGTCTTTAAATGGATGGAATTAAAAGCGTAACTGCGGTGAAGTTACATGCGTTTTACTTTATAAGAGCACCCAACAGCGAGAAGCCGGTCAGTTGGGTCAACAGCAAATTACAAGTTTTTTTTTTTCCGCAGTTCTTTTCATCCAAGCAAGAAACAGCGGTCATTGCAAGATTCAGATTCAGTGGAAACGAGACAAATGGTCTTCATTAGACGCTCTGCTGCACTATGTTCTTCCGATATACTTTGTCTTCTCTCCGGAACGTCGCATTCCTCTTTTTATTTTTTCAAAACGGAAACGCCCTTGATCTTGGATAGGTCGCTTCACCCGAAATTTTTGTTTAAAGCATCTGAGCCTTGCAGTATTTTATGCAATAATAATTTCATCGGCTAAAAGAAACGTTTTAAGTCGAAAGATAGCGCTGACATTTTTTTCCATGGTTTCTTAAGTAGTCTTCCTGACACATTTACGATCTGGACCTTAAAAAGGAACTAAATCTGTCAAACTGACCTTGAAATATTACATCCAATCACTATTTTTTAGAGTTATGTTTTTGGCACATTGTTTTTGCATCCTTAATTGAAGAGCTTTCCATTCTTAAGAACCTAAGATAGTTGGGAAATGGTATATTCTAAATGACACAATTAGGCCCATATTGAACAGACTCAGTAACAGGTACTTTTGAAAGGTTAAATATTAGTGATATCCTTACATGTAATCGATATATTGCTGTATTCATAAATGTTTGCTAATCAATTAGTGCTATTAAGCCCGTTATTCATAAGTGTTTTCTATTAAATAATTTGCACAGAACTGGCTATGTACCCATGATTTGTCGTGGATATGATATCAGATTTTAAATACATAGATATCTGCGGTTTCATATCAAGTTAAGCTGATATTAACTTCACTTTAAGTTCTAGCTTGTATGTGTGTGTAATGGCATCATAACTAAAATAAACAAAACTAATAAAAACGGACATCATCGTCTTCAAAGATTAATAACCGTGATGTTAATCTAAAAATGAATAACTATTACATTTGATTCATGGATATCACTCAAGTATATAAATTCTTTTTCATTTCAGAGCTTATATTATGTTTTTCTATGTAGCATACTGATTTGTGAAATTCAAATCTTTGTGTATCAGAAAGTATGTTAAATGGTTTGTTTGGAAGATGAATGTTAAAAAAAAACGCTCACTGTCTTAAACTGTTCAAATTCTATTAATATTTCTTTTCCATTTTGAAAAGAAATCGCTTCTCTGAGCACTTTTAACTTGCAATATTTATATTAATGAGGTGAGATGCTGCGAATGTTGAAACAATAACAAAAGGAAAATCAAAGATTAGTTCTGAAGTTGATTAACAAGAGGACATCTACTTTTTAATCATAAATCGCATAAGCCATACGCTGAATTTCAAGCATAAATTTATTGCTTGGACAATACGCTGATTAGTGGAAGCAATTAGAATGCTATTGGATTTCTTTAGTGCATGTGGGATAAAGTTCTCAAAGGTATACCTACATTTAGTTTATTTAGTTCAAATGTAGCATACATTCTGATTCTATTTTAACACGTTGTTACAGTACACAATAATCTTATATTCGAATGAATAACATATACTCTCACTTCCAAAAGTTAAGCACGAAGATGTAAAATGCAAAAAAATCAACAAATACTGCTTTGATTGAGACAAAATTCGGCAGGAAGGTAGCATATATATTTATGCATAAAACAAAATCAATAATTATATACAGAAATGAAAACAATATTAAATTTTTGCAAGTTATCAGATAATGACATACTGGAGACTTAAGGAGAATTATGTATAAAGTGAAAATAAACAGCATAAAATGAAAAAAGGACATTAATAGGGTATGTGATCCCCCCTCATCTGTATACAAAGTTTACACCTTGTGACCATACTTTCAATTAGCAACTTTTCAACCACCGCAGAATTAAGTCGAGCAGTTTCCAGCTCAATAAGAGTTGGTGGAGGTGGGAAACGTGAAGATACAGCACAGCCGAGAGCATCCCAAAGATTTTCAATGGGATAAGGTCTGCGAATATGCTGGCCACGCCATACGCGCAATCCCTTCACTCTCCAGGTAGTCATCGACGATGTCAGCTCTATGGGGACTTTAATCGTCCATTAAAACAAAAGTAGGGCCAACTGCTGCAGCGTACAATCTTACAATGGGTTCTAGGACTTCATCTCGATACCGGACAGTCGTCAAAGAACCCCGTTTAAAGATGTGCAGGTCGGTGCGATATCCTAATGAAATCTCTGCCCACACCATAATGCTTCCGCCTCGGAATGCGTGATGTTCGGTGATGTTTTGGGACTGATTGCGTATTCGTTGTTCACGCCATATCCTTATACGCTTGTCATCTGGCTCCAGAGCAAATTTTGACTCATCAGTAAACATGACATTGCCCCAGTCAGACACATTCCAATTGACATGTTCCCTGCACCACTGTAATCGCGCCCCTCTTGATTGGACGGATAGAGGAACACAAACTCGAGGTACCTGGGCGTACTGTCCACTCATATGTAATCTTCGGCGTACAGTAGCTGCAGATATCGCCTTACCAATGTACGCTGTAGCCATAGATGTCACACGCGTGGAGGTCGCTCTGCGATTCCGCTTGGCTACAATAGCAATATATCGATCTTCCGCGGTTAGTGTAACCCTTGGGCGACCGGCTACGGGTTTTCGGACTATGTCTTCGGGCACTGTCTGTGTGGTTTGGAATTGTTTCCATAAACGTGAAATTACAGAATGATAAACGGCGAAGAAAAGAGCAACATCTGTGATCAACTGTCCTTCTTCAATGCGTCTCACAGAACGCCAGCGCTCATAATCTTCCATTCGTCTTCTGGAAATCATAGAAACACGTATGTCTTGAAAACAAATTGTACGAAAGTTTTAAACACCTTCTATCAGCACTTACAATCAACTTCTGTAACCCTTCATAAAGCTCGCTTCTTATAAGACTGCCGTTTTTGCATATTTCTTGACATGATAGCGCGAATGGCTGTTACCTAACATATTTGCATACTTCCGTCTACCTCTGCAGCGAATTGCATCCTCTTCAATTCTGATTGGCTTCCGAAAATCAGCTTGTTCCTCTCCATGCTTAACTTTTGGAAGTGAGTGTATATTGATAATGGAAAGAAGGCAGAGTTCTAATAAACTTACTTCAAGGTGATTTATAGAGAATATGTTTTATAACAGTAAAGCAAATGATGAATAATTGCCAAAAATACAAACTAATAAATTATTTGAAACTTGGTCGGTAATGAGCAGTCAAATCTTGGTAGGCAATGAGTAATTTCAGTTTTAATGCAGGGACGTCGCGTTTGAAATGAAGGGAATGAACAAGATACTTTTTAATTTAAAATCTACGAGAAATAAGGAAGTGTTCTGTTTATTAAAACAGAAACTACTAAGCTGTAATTATCTACGATTAATTAAAATCAAAAATAAAAGTTAAATAAAAAAATTGGAAAATTATGATACGTTCAAAAATTAATGAAATATTGTTTACGGGTAGAAAAGGCAACTAAAAGATGCATATTTGAGTAAAAATTTCTTATTGTGGCAGTCGCAATACAATTCGTCTTCTGTGCGTATTAATTTTTCCTTTTAATTTTTGTTAGTTATTCGTATTATTATTTCACGTTGCAGAAACCCCCATTTGCGCCCAGGCTTCAATATTGACTTCACTAATATATTTTTTATTTTTTTTATCATTATCTCAAAGTATTTCTCGGATAACTGCATTTTCTTCAAATAATAATTTTCACTTTAACCAAATTCTGGTGCTCTGTTTTTGTTCTCGTTGATATAAAAGTCTTAAATACTAAAATTTAAAAGTTTTGGCTTGCATTTTAGTACAGGTTTTCATTAAAATCTGTTGCGGAATTCAAGTAAAGTACCAGTTCTGGGTGTCCATTAAAAAATCCTGCAAGCATTCTGTAAAATACCACTTCCGGTTGCTCAGTTTTACCCAAAATCTAATCAACTCTTTAAATTAACACAGAAAGTTTAAATGCTGAAAATGAAACTTTTGGGAAGTTTGATGTAAGGATTTGAATTATCGTGGACGAAAAATTTGTCGTACATATACAAAGAGATATCATCGTAAAAATAATAAAAGTGTTTTGCGTGGACCTTAATTAATGCTTATTCACTGAAAACTCACTGTCAAGTTCTTAGACCGAAAACATTACTTTCTTTACTTAGAGGTTGGAGGGATGTTAAGGAAAAAAACATTGTACGAAATGTAATTAAACTTAATTTTACACTGGAAAGGCATGTACTTATATAACAGCAGATCATTATATAAAATTAGAATATCAATGAAAGTTATTAGACTTTCCGATGATTATTTCTATCAAACTTTCAGGTGCGATCAAGAACGTGAAAAGAATAACAGGTGTAAGGTGCAACGCAAACGTAATGTATTTAGGAGCTGCAGTGTCATTATTTGTTAAGAAGCGTTTCTTATGATGGCAAGCTTGGGCCTGTTGCTCCAATATAGGATTTAAGTACAAGGGATTGTCTATTGCTTGAACAGTGGAGTATATAGTACGTACATATTTTACCGCTAGCAAATGGTGTTGCTGAGTAAAAGTACTTCGTTCGATAAGCCAAATTGCTTCTAATCCTCTTAGTGTGGTACAAATATTAATGATATGGAAGCATTCAATAAAAAACACTGTTCCATCATACATTAACAATCGCTTTGTGCAAAGGGCTGTTTATCCTGTCTCGGCAACCAAAGTCCTTAGCAACAACTGTCCGAAAATCCACGACAACTCCAAACGAAAAGCAGTAAATTATCCCAGTTCTTGAAATAGAGGGTATAACGGAACACGAAGTGGCAAGAATTCGTCAACATAATGTAAATAAAATTCCAGAAGGTCTATAAAATCAGGCTCGTTTACAAAAGAATGCCACAATATTCAAAAACATATTATGTTTACTAATCTATGGGTGCAAATAATGCAGACGCGACCGTCCTGGAAGTTGCGGAAGATTGCCAAGAACTTTACTTTGCCCTTGCAGCTTGTACTATGTTATTTTCGTACATCTGATCAGTCCTATACTTAGATCTTAGCCAAAAGGCGATGGCTTTGAACTGAATCTGAATGCTTATGACCAAGGTTAACTTGCTAACGAGAAAGGATGAAATTTTTGATTTGATAATATAGTGCCAACAGCGGCTTTAATTACACACAGCTTACTCAATATCAATGCGAGTATATTTTTGTCTTAACAACACTCTGCTTTAAGTGCAATCCTTTCGTAAAAGCACAAGCATTAACTAAAAAATGTTCAGGAACTAAACTGTCATAACATTCTTATAGCAGAAATTCGCTACTTTGAATTTAATTTTCAGTTAAAAATAATCATAGAACTTCTAGTTATATTCATTTACAAATAGAACTTTACGCAGGTTTTAACTATCAATAAGTATGTATTAATTTTTTGCAATTTTGTACATTAGAGAGGTCTATGTTTAATGCCATTACTAACTGATTTTTATTTTCTTTAGTAGTCAGAATCTTATGTAAATGTTTTAATGTAGCTAATGCATCATTTTAAAAAATTGTCTAGTTATTTCCTGGTTCATAACAATGATTCACGCAGGTTACTCCTGAAACATATATTTTTATTTTCCCCATCATCACATTGTGCATTTACTGTTTTGCATTGCCTTGAAACGTTTTTCATATACTGTTGTATTTATTTTCCAAGTTACTTCATTGATTACAATGCGCACTATCAGAAATGCTGGCCTGAAAAAGTTTTAATAATCTTTTCAATGTATTAATTAATACGTTAACAGGAGCAACAACAGAGCAATACTTTATTTCGCATAATTTTCACGTAGTTCAATTAGTCAACCTCTAAATAAGGTTTTAAGAAATATGATATTTGCCAATAGATAGTTCTTAATTTTCAATTAATTGAAGATTGAATTATTCTTACGTAAATAATAATATTTGTTTTAGTAAGTTACTTATTTTAAGCTATCTAAAAATTTTATGCTGTGCATTATTAATTTTTTTGTTCTGGATATGAATAAGTTTTAATTTATAGCCTCATTTGTTTATGAGCTGCTAAATTAACTATTAAGTATATTTTGATATAATCTTTTCATTTTATTTAAGGTTCAGTTCTCCTATTTCTCTGTTCTAGAAACATAATTGTTTTTTGTCTACAACTTTTCATGTCGACTCAAAATATTATTAAGTTAAGTATAACAGATTGAATCAGCATCAATTAGCTGCCAACTTATATAAATTCTGCTGAAGAGTGTTATTAGCTCTCACATTTTCTAAGGTCCATCAACAACATTTTTAAAAGGCTTTCAAAGAATACTACTTTTTTTCATCTAAGTTTCATGATATTACTTATTAATAACTCTAGAATAAAAGTCAGTACTATAACAGCGACTTAAAAAGGGTAGTGATACTTGCCTGTGTAATCTAAGCCATTGAATTATACTTTTTGCTCTGAAAAAATATTAACCAATGCCATCACGAACAAGATCCAATCAAAGACATGCACAAAATGAATTCCTGAAAGAAACCAAAGAGTTCCAGAGCATACCATGTGTATATGAGATCAAAAGTCTCGCAACCAGACAACAAATACCGGAGAATATTTCTCCTCAGCCATATATCCGAAAGTTCAAAGAATTGACGAGCTATACAACATCTTCGTAATCATTGAAAACAAAACAAAAACTCGGAACAAACATACTTAACAATTCCAGCAAAAGAAAAATTGATCAACGCTATGAAAGAACTAAAATATACAGCTCTCGGGCAACTGAATATAACTTCAATCTAGGTAAACGATATATAGCAAGTTACATTAAGAAAACAGCAGCAAAATAAAAGAACAATAAGAGGGCAGTATCAACCATCCTAACTAGAAACAACAAAAAACTAAAAAACCCCAGCATTTCTTATATGTGAACAAAGCTGTAATGAATTAAAGGAAAAATTATCAAAGATATCCCCACTACATTATATAGGAGCAAGGGCTACATACAGTGCGTTCTATGCAGAACGGCGGCTTACTAATTAAGTGAAAAAAATAGAAAGCCCTAGAAATTGTCAATCATACTCAGTTCACAGGAGCAGCAGCAAAAATAGTGTATGCAAAACGTCCCAACAACATCTTCCAAGGTGCGCAATTTTGAAGTTCCATTAACAACCCTGCAGTTCAACACTGAAAATATCCTAGCATCAGAGTACAGTACATGGGAAACTGTAGCTAAAGCTTTATTCCGGCTAAAGGAAAAAGCAAATAATATGAAATGGATCATTGGATGCCGACCAAAAATATTCCAAACTCTGATGAAGACCAGAAATATATTTATTGAATTGAAGCCAACAAAATTACGAAGCACTACGGTGTTATCATTGCTAAGAACTGGGACACTCTCAAGGAAAGTACACCAAAAAAAACAATAATTCTCATATTATGTCGGTTTCCGTCATTGTGCCTCTGCTGTATTACCTGCTCAACCGCCAGTTATCATACAGCCTTCAATTCCTTCCTAAATATCCAACTTACTCAACAATGTATGCAAGATACGGAATATATGAAGAATGAATACTAAGGTTCATAAACTATTCTCAGTTATGCTGAGCATTGCCCAATAATCAACATTCACGAAAGCACCAGTACCGAACCCATAAAATTTCTGCAAATTAATCTTCAGCATGTATCTACTGTATTTCTTCTTATTATCTCTCCTAGACTAAGGAAAAAGATAAATTCGATTTCCGTTTGCGATAAGAACTGTAGTATAAAAGAGGTCATAAAACCTATACACCAGACAGTTGCAGTGTAATCCAAGTCCCACATTAACCTCTCAGTCCTGTGAAAATTTGCCTATATCGGAATATGTAAGAAGAACCATCATTAACAAATTACGCATCCAATCAGACTGCCAATCAGCATTACAAGCGCAAATCACTGTTACCCGAAAGTGAACAAAACTTAACAGTTATTAAGAAGATGCAAATAACAGCGCACTATTAATTCATGGATCAAAGGACGCAAAGGAAATGATGGAAACGAGCAACCAAATAAACTTGCGATATAATCTGCGCAAGAAACAGTAACAATAAACAGCGACATCCTTTGCTTAAATTGATTAAGAAGTAATCTCACTTCCAATCTGTAACAATAGTAATGACAGAATGGCAACAAGAATCCAATATCATACAAAAAGGAAGGACAACTTCCAATATATTTCCAAACTTTGATACCAATAGACATAATGGTCAAGGATATGGTCCATTTCCTAAAATACCTTTACTCTAGAATCATTTCATCAGCAGATACCTGCATCTGTGGTGAATTACGAGACGATATGCATTATCTTCTCAAATGTAGAATAACAAAAGATAGCCACATTCATCATCCATGGCAAATAAATCCAAAGTATTTAGCCTTCCTGATGAAGAGAAAAGATCACTGAAGAACATAATCAGAATAATGAATATGGTAGCAGATACAGGCACTGATTTATGTCACCTCCGAAGAACATTTTTACCATTTGAAGAAAACCTTCATTAAATCAACAGTTTTTCCCTCCCCCTATCAGGGCTTCTGCAGATATAAAACGCACAATAAGTCATTACTTCTAGTTACAACGTTTTTTATAAGCTACATTCCGTGCAAGCATTCGTCATAGCAAGCCCTGCATCGTCCTAAGTAAAAGAACCTCACATATACTATGAATTTGTTTTCACAAACCTGTTCAAACATTAATGCTAAAGAACTTTGAAAGAAACTAAACTTTGAAAAACATTTGACTTAAGAAAGCTGCTGCTGAAAGGCAAAAACTGTTGACTTCACGATAAAGCACTGGTGCCCTCGCCTGTTATCAGCTATCAACTACCTGATCAGGCATGAATGTTTCTGGTTTATTATCATTAGGAAGTTCGATAACTTTCCTTGTAGATGCCTAAACCACATGCTGAGATTATGGAAAGAAACAGGCACTGAAAGAAATATTACATTTCCTCTCCTACTCCCCAGCATGAGGCCTCATTTATTGATAATTTGAAATATATGTCAAAGAAAATCTAGCTTTATTGCTCTTTCTGCATTAGACAACTAATATATTTAGAAGCAAGGAATAATTTTCAAAATTTCTATACACACTGAAGTACCTTTGAATTAAGCACATCTCATTAGTAATGAGTATTTGTTCCTTTGGTTTACAATTGCCGCACGACGAGGTGAGGATTCAACAAGTCTACAGAAATGTTCCTGAGGCATAGTCTGCCAGGCCTTTTCTAGTAATTCCCATAATTAAGCTAAAGAATGTTGTGGTACATGACGTGTTTGCACATTTTTCCAAAGAATCCCTAAGATGCTCACTCGTATTTAAATACAGACTTTTCACTCAGCATTTCAGCAAGAAAAATTCAGAAAATTTCTCTTTAAACTAGGTCTGGAAAGAAGCCAATCAGAATCTGTGAAAGAGCAGCTGTCCTGGTGGGATACTTCATTACTATTGGATGACGAAAAGCATGAAAGGATGTAAGTGATCGTCAAACAGATTTACTTCGTAGTTGTAGTTACTGTTTGCTACAAGTAGCAAAGGAGTAAAACAATAGCCAAGAGAAAATACCCCTACCATTACCAAGGTGCCATCGCTTTGTGCAGTTCCATTCTGACACTCTGGATAGACAGCTTAATGGAGCTGGAACCATAATCTAAACTTGTCATCAGCGTGAAGCAGTCAGAATCAAGGCTTCTTATTTCACGCTACTCGATTCCAATGGTTAGTGATCCAAAGGAAGGTAATCTATGGCCGATGTACGACGTTAGCATAGTGGTATTCAGTAGGAAGTGGTTCAACAGCGGATCTTCGGCCCTTGATGTTCGTACGATGAAGAAAAATATTCATAGTCCGTCTATTAACTGTCCGCCTGAGCCTTCTATTTAGTTCAATGAAAAATAGAGTTCAGTTCCGCTGTTCACGTCCTTTTGCTATACTGTTGATACTGTGGAACAGAAAACCTCAACTCTTAAACCATGTCTGATATTGAATGTCCCATGTTCCATGCGTCAAGCACCTATTATTTGTTTTCGATCAATGGAATCTAATTCGCAAGTTTTGCCCATCATGTTACTTTTAACAATTTGTTAGATATTGTTACATTTTTGCTTTTATATATTATAGTAGCGTCCTCACATATATTAACGGTCGCATTCTCACATGTACAAAAGAAGCAACCCACGATATTTACATAATATTCTCTATTCAGTGTAAATGATAAATTCGTTACTACCAAAGCCAAAATATTGTATATGTATGTGTTTCTTAGAAAATAAGTAATTTCATTACTTTTCTTTTGGTTTTCAACCTTTGGTTGTTGGTCTTAAATGCAGAATAATGATTTATTTGATAAAGATATCTTTATCAGATAAAGAACTTTTAAAATGTTTACTTGAGAGGCACCTCTAAATCGTCACTTAATATGTTCCGTGAATCTAAGAGTGATTAGAAGATGATATTTAAAATTACTTTAGTAATCCCCCCATTTGTTATGAATTTTCACATCTCGGGTATTCAGCTGAATATTTCATTTTCGAGACTGAAAAAATTAGAAGTCGCATTTTTATATGGTTATGATGGTGAGCTGTAACTAATGTTCGATGTTGGTCCTGCAACTTCATTTTTATTTCCTAACTAAAAGAAGGGATGTAACAATGATTTCTTCAAAATATAACGAAATCTCATTTGGGTGTTCAGTAGAGAATGTCGCCTTAGGAAGAATATGTCTAATACCGATGTTTATTAGTGCTCTGGGAAATATTGGTGACTAAGGTTTAATGTATTTTCACAGTAAAAAAAAATGTAAATTTAGATTCACATGAAATAATTAAAGTTTCACTGCAATATCCTGCTTTTAATTTTCATGAGAAGTATTCGCATGGCCACAGGTAGTAAAAACAATTTTGTAATATTATTAAACAAAGTTATTTTAATCCGAAAGCCTACAATATTTGATTTATCTTTTAACGAGGAATTAATTGCAGAGTCATTTGGTCTTTACAGGAGCAGGAAACGGGAAAATCAGCAGTGCTCTCACCGGGATCCTAATTTTTTCACCTCCTCATTGCTAGCTGGACGTGCTTCTAATTGCATCCCGAAGACATGCGGTAAGAAAGAAGAAATTTCTTTCTCCAATTTAAGGGTGACTGGGGAGTAGAGGACTCGGTTGCTAAATTCAGGTGTCTACGAATTATTGTGCACCATATTTTAGTTGTAGTTTAGCTTGTAGAATCATCTTCACTACGGACTTGGACTCACTTGGGATTTAAATTCCGGACCACTGATTGCCAGCCGGATGTGCTTTCAGTTACACCACAAATGGTCGCAATATTTTCTGCCAAACAGCTTTTTAAAATATATTTAGTCTTTCAGTTTTTGAATGCCTCTTGTTCATATGCGTTGATTGCAGAAGCACTGCGATCGGATCAACACAAAAATTCTGATTTAAACTCTAGTCTAGAAATCTAGAATTTAGAAAATCTCATATCTAACATTTGGTGGTTTTTTATGTTTGTGAAATAAATGTAAACAAAAATATTTTTGGTTTCAACATCTTTATTTTAACGAAGTTGTTGCAAATAAATACATGTAATTGGACAGATATACACTTACATGCAGGGAGTTGGTACCATTAATTTTCGAATTCAGAGCGTCAGAAAATATATGTTGATTCTTTGGGATCAAGATGGTTAAAACATGTATGAAATGCAAGATATACAGCCCCACTTAAACAGACTGGTTGATTCTAAATTATGCCAAATTTAGTAAATAACGGAAACAAAGTTTGAAAAATGTATTTTAATATTGTCACCAATGGAAGAATTAAATAAAAGGGAAGCATAATAAATGTAGCATTCTGTTTACTTTTGATATTCTGTTTACTTTTGATTTTTGTACTAGATATTTTTGGACAAAGAGTCTGATACTGTAATGAGCTTGTAAGATTAAAATCAGATAATTCAACAGCACAGCAATTGTTAAAGTACTTTGCGGGCAATCGACATCAGTCTTTCAGTGATTCCCTACGAATCTTGTTTGCATTGCAAACAAATGGATGCTAGTGAACAGTACACAATATACACAAACGGCATCTGGCTGATGCCAGACGCCTGATAAGAAAACTTTCTGAGATATCAATTTAATAAACTTTGATAATTATAATATGTAGAACAGGCGTAAGGAACTGAGATTTCTCAGCTTTCGAGCATCCCTGAACTCATGTACACCAATGTTCAAATTTATTTTCTTCGTCTCTATACCACACGTAAAGAAAGGTGTTTAATTTGAACATGCGCTTGTTTTGGCATACACTTATCAGCAGTATATGTATATCTAAATTCAAGCTCACGTAGCTATATATATGAAGATTCATGAAAGACATCAAAGCCACTACGTAATACCAATGTAGGAGGTGCTATAGTATCAGGAATCATAGTACCACAATCTGCTACTTGCGATAAGATAATATATAGAGATAAGAGAAGTTAGAAGTCCATTAAGTAGTTATTGATTCGACATGAAGTAAATCTGCCTAATCGACACGAACAGAGCAAGAAAAGGAAATATGTAGTAATAGTAAAATCCTTGAATTATAGATGAGGCAGTCGAGTACATCCGACAGGTCGTAGGATCTGGATAGAAACCCGCACAAAAAGTTATGTTATGATCCTCAAAAGCTATGATGAATGCTTTTTCAATGAAAATAGCTGCTTCCACGCTACATTTTGTTGTCACGACCTCCCTGCTGCATTCTTTATAATCCTCGAGCATACTAAAAGAAAAAAAATACACGTTATAATTTCCATATTTTAAAAAATGCATCATAGTTTATATTTGCTCCTGCTTTCTTATTAGAAATATCCTCTCAAAAAGCTTTGATTGCAATACTACCACCGTATATATCATTATCAATCTGAAGGAAATTTATTCTGAATCGCTTATAGATATTTCGATGTAGCTTTACTAATAATGATATTAGATGAATAAATTTACTGTCATACTGTATTTTACTCTATACCTTTGCGACATTCTTACAAATTATTTGTTGTTCTCAGGACTAGCCTCAAACAGTGAAGTTGTGGCAGGACTATCCATTTCTGATAGTGCTCAGTTTGCAACTAGAACAGAAATGAGTAGCAGTCGCCCAAATAGTGTACAAAGGGCTGAAACGGGAGATACGGAGATGTGGAATATTCGATATCTCAAATTTTTCGCAACGTCAGAAACGGAAAATTCTATAAGGATAACCTTATCAATTTCAGGACTCCATCAGTGTTTGTTCATCAGTATCATCAATCCATTAGTGACTCCATCAGTGTCATTAATGTGAGTTTGTTCATATTAAAAATTCGTCAGCGGTTATCAGCTTCCAAACTGATAATGTTTCGATTAAAATGAATTTCTCATATGGCCTTCTCTTTCGTTTGACTCAGATTAGTAAAGAATAATTTGTTATTTCTCTTCTAAGAAGAATGGTCTATGCCTGTTTGCCCATGCAACTTATTCAAAATTTATGCCAAGCTAAAAGGTTTTTTGCCAACCTCACAAAGCTTCGGCATGCCACACAGCTTCGGCAAAGCACAAAATATTTAATTTTTGTTTCAGATTGATTATGTTACTAATTAAGAAACTAAACGATTTAAAAGACATAAACGCATATTTTCATTTCTATCATCATTAATTACTAGATGGACCCGTAAAATAAAATAAGTTTAACATAAGTCTGTTTCTCTTTCTGTTTGAACAGCAGCTTGATTAAATATTAAATTCTTTCTTTTTTGCTTGAATTTCCGGAAAGTTCAGTTTTGCAAAAATGTATAAAAGCCATACCATAGATGAAATTTTCAGTAATGTATCGCATGGATATTATGAATAAATGAACATACCAAATGTAAGTGACGATGTTTTATTTCCACATATAAGCGTACACGTATGAGGATATATACCTCTGTTTCGCCTGTACTATCATATTAGAAAAGGCAAATAAGTGCTGTGGACGCAATCAGCTCATAAGGTCAAAGGGATTCTCCTTTTCTCCCACAACGCGAAAGAGTAGACAAATTTTCTCCTATTTGCTAGGAAAAGTGAATTTTCATTGTTTAGCACTGATTGTATTGCAATTTATTATTACGTTTCAGTTAAAGCAACGGCGAGTTTTCTCCTCTAAAATTTCCATTTTGTTTAAACTGCCGTATAAATGTATCATATATACATTAATGTTTAAAACGTAAACATTTAACAATGCTTTTACCCGAAAAATTGTGTACAGGGTTTTTGATTAATTTTATGAATTGATTTTTTTTTTAAATTTACTGCTCATTGTTGCAGAAAGTTTGAGTTATATTTTAAATGATCCACCTTCGTTTAATTTTTATTTAATATTATTTAATTTCGTTTAATACTTGGTAAATTTTATCGCCAGGCCTAAAAAATGTATATACAACTTTATATTTAATTTTTTCCCCGCTCTCTAATTCTCCCATTCTCATTCCCATGTATATCATAGCGAAGCGAGTTTCACGCGTTCTCTCATTTGATTCGCTAAAGACTCGAGACTTTACTATAAGTATATTATTACAGTATTTTATGTTTCCTGTTTTGCTAGATGTGTTTTACTCACATAAATGTTCAGCCGAAATGCCTAAAAATGATTTATGAAGCTCACTGCTATAACTACGTGTATATATTTTTTATTATTATACTACGTAAATGCAGAAGGATTTTAAGTACGGGGATTAATTAGTACCACAGATGAGCTCAAAAAGTCCTGATGTTGTTTTCTCTCAAAAACCAAATTTATTGCAGTGCGAAAAAAGAAACTTTATTTTTCGTTCCTTGTATTTAACTAGAATGCGCTTACTAATATCTGAGTGGATGGGATCGTTTAAAAGTAATTTGACTCAGAATGAACAAACTGAATGCATAGTTTTCTTCATGTTAACAAGACCATAAACACGTTTTTTTTAACCACCAAGGTACCAAGCATTTTTTTAACCTCCACCAAGGTTTTTCTTTTAATACGGAAACACTGCATGTGCTTTACCATTACATTGTTACGAAATGTCCAGCTGCGATAAGATAGCTTTGCTGCATAGGGTTGCCAGAAAGTGGCAGAGAAAGGCAGGCTTGCCAAATTTGGTGCGAAATCGTACATTTGGTGATAAAATTGGCGATATGTCATAGACGGAGCGAGAACATTCTACAAAGCATTCCTAGCACGTTTTCTCAGGAATGTTCCCGAAGGCAGGCTAAAGCTATATATACTCTGCCTGTACGTGGAATAGCGATCTATCTGGAGTGTAGTGGAGTGTATTGAATTCAGCAGTAGTGTTTTGAGTTCGGAGATTAGCTTGAGAGCGACCGAACCGAGTCGGAAGCCGTATTTTAGTACTTTGCCGTGAAGTTGTCTTCACAGTTGTAACCTGAAGGCTGTGTTGCTGATTGTTTCAGCGTAGTTATCGTAGTTTTTCGACGAATGAAAACGTATTTTTGGAACTGTCCTGAGTAATACTGACGAATAAATTGTATTTTGATTCTTTATCAAATGCTGTCAACAATCACTTCAAATCCAGAGTACGGTATTGTCCGTAGAACGCAACAATATGTTAAACAACGTATTGGTTATGTTATTAATATGCTATTATACAGTTAATAAGAAATGCATTTATTTCTTTAAAACCAACATTAAACATATTTTTCTCAAAAATAAACAACGAAATCACTTTTTTCTTCATCATGCGTTCACCACAATAAGTCGCCAAATTTTCAAATTTGATAGCACAATCAGAAATACTCCAACTTCAAATATTATAATCGGTTTGAATGGTGGTTGTTTTACAAAGAAGTACTCCATTTTTGTTTCTAAACACAAACTGCATTTTATTTCATTTAATAAAAATCAATGAAATTAATTTAATGGTTTCTTTATAAATATGCATTGTAAAGTATAATCATTCAATACTATTTAGATCAATGGGAGGAAAAAGCTAAAAACTAGTAAATAAATTACCAACAAGCTTAATTTGGCTGGGGAAGTACAAAGGATACGGATAGTTCAGTTTTTAGACCTCTGGTTATCTATAGCTTAGATTATTGAAGTCCTATTGTATTCGATAACTTTGAGCGGGGAAGCGTGTTCAGTATAAGTCGGGAGGGATTAAAATAGAGGCACAGCATTTGCATATTAGTGCAGTTACTTTAATACAAGTCGCCAAAATTTTCGAAACTAGCCAAACTCTGGCAACCATGAGCATAACAGTTCTTGAGTTTTAACAAGCAACGTCACCATTTTCTTATGCATTGTTTAAGTTTAGCTGAACGTTGCAGCA
The DNA here is from genome assembly GCA_000611955.2 of Stegodyphus mimosarum. NCBI lineage: Eukaryota > Metazoa > Arthropoda > Arachnida > Araneae > Eresidae > Stegodyphus > Stegodyphus mimosarum. The sequence goes on along the minus strand of KK116259.1, from coordinate 55,195 downwards.
CTTAATATAGACAAATCCAATTTTTTTTTTCTTCAAGCAAATTTCAAAATATACTCTGGATGTATTTGCCTACAATAACAGATACTGTGATCAAATTTCTGCAGTAATACAGCACATTGCACAGAATCGCTAAAAGATATATTCGTATCTAATTTATTCTTAAAGCAATAGCCACAAAATTTCAGTCAGAACAAAAGCAAACAGGCAAACAAAAACAGCGCTTGTAAGTAGGTTTATCGATAAAATAATAATCTAACTGAAACGTAAAATTTGGATGTCAGCAAATGTATGTGTCTAATTAATAACTTTTTTTGCAACGGTAAGTCAGCGTTCATTTTGCTTCTGTAAAAAAAATCTCCAAAGTGCCAAGGTGGTTTTGCTAACACATTCAGTGCGAGAGGTATTAACACATTATAATAAGGAAGCTCAATATATACAGCGGTTAAAGAAGTGGTTTCTTCGCAATCCCGTGAACTTAAAATAAACTTACCAGCAAAGCTTCCTGTTTTCTTCTTCAGGTAAGGATTCATTTCGAAGCCATACCTTACGAGCGTATTCACGATCGCATTTAGTTACTATCTCTCGTTCTTCATTTATACAATTTGAATACGCAATTATACCTGCAAAAGATGGAAATATATATACCTCAGTTCTAAGTTTAAAATACTAATATAAGCATTATAGCCCGACTCCCCAAAATTCCTTACCTGGCTTTTATTTTCTCTGTAAAAATGTAATTATATGCTTCCAAATACAGAATTACTTTAAATGATGCTGATTCGTGTTTTGTATTTTTAAATTTTAAAAATTAATATTTCGTAAAATACGAAATTTAATATTTCACGCATTCCTTTGGTCCTTATACTTATGTTTAGAAACCTTTTACTCTCGTTATTAAAAAAATCAAACGCAAAAAGTTTGACTTCCGTAAGACAAAAATTGACCGAGGTATTTGATATTAAAATCCGGAATAATAATTCAGAGGCTGCACACAAATTGAAGAGCGAAATGTTTGCATTTTTGCATATTTAAAAATAAAATATCGTTTAGGAAAATGTTCCTGATTTTAAGAGATCACGTTGCAAGCGTTTCTATGCAGATTATTATGAAAAATAATGTTCGATAATTTTTAACGCATCTTATTTACAGAATTTTAAAGAATTCGTGTCTTAGAAAATAATAGAAAACTTCAGTACGAGTTTTTTTGTATAACCATTACATTACGACTATGAAGCCATAAAAATTCATGCGAATAATAATTAGGGATTTGGGCATGCGATAGATTTGGGAACTTAAAAATTACTTGCGTCAAAATTTTCTCGGCATACCGTAACAAAATTATAAATAACCACACTAGTAAATCACAAAAGAATTACATTGAATAGAATTTAAGAAGGGGAAGTGAATCTCGAATTATTCTAATTATTCTAAAATTTCTAATTTGTTCATTAACCGACCCTTTAATGAAAATTCAAAAAGATGTCAAATATCGCAAATTTTGAGATTAAATATCTCGACCAATTTTTGTCGACAGTGAAACTTTCTGTGTTTTAATTTTTATAATGTGTACAAAATGTTCCTAAATAGAATTATAGGAAAAGGAGAAAAGTTTAAAAAATTACACTTCGTATTTCATGTAATTTCTTTTTAATTAAGAAATACAGAAACACATATCTTTGCTTCATTTAAAACCTTTTCGCAATTATATGTATGTCTAGGACCAATAGCCGCGAAAATAAAGACGCTTATATGCTTGGAATACGCTTTATAAGCTTCGAAACCTTTTTTTTTTTAGTTCGTTAAGGATAAATTAAAATCAAAACTTAGTTATGTGCTGTATAATTTACAATAATTCAGTGCCAACGTTTATTAGTAACAAAACATAAACAAAATAAATTAAAATCATATTCAAACTAGAATACTGAATATGAAGTATTTTATTGTAAAAGTATTAAGTGCAGTCAGTTTCAAAATCCCAAAACAGGGTAACTCGGAAAAAAATAAATAAACTTTCTACATGAATTACCACAAGAGAAAATTTTATAAAAAATTCCCACAATATAAAGGCAAATGGATTTTACAGTGGCTCATATTTGTTTTCAAACATTTGGGTTTTTTTAGTTTTATTTACAAATACCAGTTACTAAATATTTACGAAATGATTAATTTTCTTGCACCTGCACTATTGATTATCGTTTTAAAAGCCAGTTTGCTTTCGGTTTTTCAAAATGTTTTTAGTGAAAAATTAATTTATTCACAAAATTTTGAAAATCAACTCATATAAGCATTTGGAAACTTCAGCAAATGGTTTAGATTTAATAAAAACAGGAAAAATTTGACCTTCGAATATTTCTTTGGATAGCATATAGCTAAAATTATGTATTTTACGCTCTTTGGCATGAATTCAGCTAAATTTTTTGTGTAAGAATATTCCATTTCTCAGGAAGATTTGTTTTTAATTGAGCTTTCGAAGAAATACCATGTTTCCTTATTCTTTTCTTTACAAATGTTCGATAAGACTTAAGCCTATAGAATATGGAGAAAATATGATTACTTCAGAACAGTTGTATAATAACCTCAAGCGAACATTAGGGCTGTGTATTTAAGACTGATATCCTGCTAGATCTTGAATGTACTACATTACATTCCAAGTTCTCTTACAGATGCTTTCAGGTTTTCATCAAGATTAGTTATGAACTTATATTGAAAAGTATTATTTTCTACAAAAACAAAATTTTCCTCTCAGACGCAGCGAGACATCCCCAAAACATTAAGTTGTAAGGTTTTAGTTAAACTAACAAAGTTTTTTTTTTATTTTGCTTTTTCTATCCCTTCTCATTTCAACTTCCCGTTAGAATAAGCGCGCGTTTCAGCTTTATGCTAATTTGAAGTGGAGCCAAGGAGTATTTAAGCAAGAGGTAGGAACCTCTCAGTGTGAGAGAGCTTTTAGTCTCAGATCACGGTCACTCTATTCGACGTTTGCTTGACTAGCTAGCAGTTAAATTCTAAGCTCAAGTGCGTCAGTATTAGTTAAATCTTGCTACGCACCATTTAGTTCAGAGGCCAACCTCGCGTTATAGCTCTGTAAACAACGACTATTTAATTTCTAATTAGTTTTAGTTTAAATTTATTTGATTGTTCATTTTAGACCCAAGTGCGGTCTCTACTTTCTGTATCCCTCCCGAGTTGGGAAGTGGTTGTAAATAATTGTGATTTAATAAAAGAGGATTTTAAATCCCTTTAAAGTGCAGCTCTTCTACCACTTAATCACAATATTCCACCACCGAACATAGCTGCATTCAGCTCCCTGTTCAAGATCAGGACTTTAAGCTGTCACGAAGATGTTTTCCAAGAATATGCACCGAACACTCAGTCCTGACACTGGCGACCATTTTAGCAAATGGTTAGAGTTGATTCCGTTAAAACGCGCGTCTGGAAAAATTGTAATAGATTCAATTCTAAATAAGTATATTTTAAAATACGGGGTGCCCCTAAAAGTTATTTCCGACAATGGTCCCCAATTTGTTAGTAATTTTTTTGAGGAAATGTGTGCAAAACTGGGCATACGTCACCTAAAGATGATCCCGTATCGTCCGCAGCCAAACATAGCGGAACGGGTTAATAGAAATGTAGTGAAAATCATTTGAAGTTACGTTAAGAATTACCACTCTACCTGGGATAGCCATATAAATGAATTTGCATTTGCTCTTAGGACCGCCAAACACGACACAACACAAAAAACACCCGCTGAACTGTTTCTTGGAAGAAAGATTTTGACACCCTTAGATAAACTTTTCTTTGTCCAGGAAAGGGCAGAAGAATTGAAAATGAGTAATATACAAAATTTGATACGGGAAACGACAGGAAATATAGAAATGGCCCAGAGGATACAAAAATTATATTATGACCAAAAGAGAAGAGAGGTGAATTATAAAGTTGGAGATGAGGTGATGAAAATAAAACATGCTTTATCAAATGCCCCAGAAGAAAAGGTGGGGACATTTTTTCCGCGTTTTGAAGGCCCTTTCATTATCGAGAAAATTACACAGACTGTTGTAGTATTAAGAAAAAACGATGGCGAGAAAATTACTGCGAATGTGGACCAAATCAAACCTTTTTATAATCGTAATAAAATGGAAATGTTTAAAGATTTTTTCCAGGATCCGATACAACGCATTCCCACGGAAGATGTACCTCAGCGGCAACAGCAGGAACCAGCAACAATGGCAACGAAAGGACAGAAAAAGAAAGCCCACCCCCTCAACAAAATAGAAGAAATAAGAAACTAAAAACCACAACTGGAGGTGGATTTAAAAGAAAGAAGTCGGAGAAGACAAGTTCAAGTAATAAAAGACCAAAGCACAATGGGCAAGAACAACCCAAAGTAGCCAAGAGGACAGCAGAAACATCGGAAAGGAGCCTGAGAAGCAAGCAGCCTCGGTTGCAGGCAAAGGATCAACGTCCCGAATGCAGCAGGAGCCAGGAGTAGCGACGAACGAGGGCCCAGGAGCGAAGGGCCCAGCCGAGCAAACGTCCAGCCGATCACCTTCCTCCCCAGCGCAAGTACCCCAGGATGGAAAGAGGGATATATAAAAGGAAGAGAAATGAGCAACCCGGAAATGTTCAACAACCAAAGTCAAGGAAACTGGCCCAAGCTTCAACTTACCCAACTTTCAAAGATTGGGCCAAGAAAAGGATGGCTGAAGGATGGAAGGATAGAAGATGGAAGGCTGAAGGATGGAAGGATGAAAGGATGGAAGATAAGTAGCATTTCTTATTCCAACGTTTAGTTAATTTTCGAGTGTTACTGCAAGTTGCAGGGTCTATTTTACCTCAAACGAGGTTGAGTTTTACGCCAAGTGGGCGATAAATGATTACTTATCTTGAAAAAAAAAATGTTTTTGTTAAAAATTGTAATTCTGCAAAGATTTAAAATTACTTAATGTTTGTAAAGTAGATTCTGAAGCATTGTAAATAGATTAATTTTGTAAAGGCAATGAATTGCTGAAAAGATGTTAACTAAATGATTTTGTATTATGCTTTGTCGAAAGATTTGTAAAATTTCTAGAATGAAAAGTCGGTAAAAGGAAAAATACGATTTAGTCAATAGACTATTATTTCAGTGTAATGCGATGTTTTAGAAAAGTACTTTGAGAAAAAGAATAGGAATAACTTGCTGTAAACTTAGAAATTTAACCTACATATTGTATCTTGTGACTGGTGTGCAATTGTTAAGTTTCATAAAATGTAACAAACGGTATTATGCCATCAATGCACGTTAGGTGCAAAGTCAATTTCGAATGAAGCATTCTATGTGCAAACTACGAATTGTATGCATGAAAAGTTAAAGTTTAAGTAATTTTAGAATGCAAGTGTTAAAAAGGCTCTCCACCAAATACACTTAAAGTGTTAGACATGAAGCTAGTTAGAACCTCAGGTTTAGCTGGTTATAGGGAATCTTTTGAGGTCTCGTATGTCAAGTTCTAACTAATGTTAGTCGATCTAATAATTGCGCTTCGCTTTTCATCCATCACCGGTGGAGAGCATTGCGGGAAGAAATTAATTTTGCTTGAATGATAATGTGTGTGTGCGAATTTACACGGGTAAGAAAATAAAGCCTGTTACCTAGAACTTTCTGTTATTATGTTGTACTAAAATTTCTTTCCTTCCAGACTTTGTGATATTATATGGAGAGTGATATTATATGGTTACAATAAAGTAATAAATTTAAAATTTACTTTAATGCAATACAACAAAAAGTAGTGAAAAATAATTTTACCTACTCTTTGCAGAATTTTAGCCGATACTAGAAGAAAACGATTTGCCAAATGATTCAAACGCGTATTGTCAGAAATCGCAGTAGTTATTATTTAGAAGGAAAAGTAGTATGATAACGAAACAAACTGAATCTTGTTTACAGATCACACATCTCATTCAAGCAGGGTACCTTGAGACCCAGGAGCTAAAATAGGTTAACTTTTTGTTATTAAAAATGAGAAAATTATCAAGCAACTTATTCAAAAATTACTACGAAATGTAAAGTTTTTGAAAAAAAAATGTCTAATTCAGCTGTGATGACACATTCTATATCGCCTAATAGGTTTAAGTGCAGTCTTTCAAGAAATTCAGCAATTTAAAAGTTCAGTGTAATTTAGCTAGCTGCTCTTTAATAAATTTATCTGGGGTTTGATCAGAGGCGTAGCTAGGATTTTCAAGCCCCCGGGGACAACTAAAGATTTTGCGCCCCTTTCCTTGTTCCGAGAATGGAAAACATTTCATTCTAAAATTTGTTGCATTAATTTGGCGTCCCCTGGATGCTGCGTGCGGTTGACAGACGTTCCCCCTTGCCTCAACCCAGCTACGCCACTGGGTTTGATTATTTTAAAGTATTTCAAGGAATAATTTTAGTTCTTTTAAAACTTCTTGACTGTCATCACAATTTTTTTAATTCTGGTAGTTTGATTAATTATATTGTTGGCTATGATTTTTCTGAAATCATTTAATCCCAATTAATTAGTTGTATTGCACTAAATTTGAAAAGTCTTCTTTTATCATAATATTTTTATTTTATTTTGTTAATGTGATAGATTTTTAAGTCTAAGTAATCTGCTTCTTAGCCCCAGTTTTATTCAGCTTAAGGCATTTAGGATAAACATGCTTTTTGTTTTTATTTCAACGTCATTATTAATGGCAATAATGTCATCTGCATATGTAGAAAAATTAAAAAAGTTCAGTATTTGGAAAGTTTTTGATGAAATCAAATTCTTTAACGGCAATGAAAAGGTTACGTACGGTTGTAGAATAGTTGATACCCATTGGAATACTATTAGTTTGCAGATTTTTTTCCTTGTCATTTAATATAATTGTGAGATGTTGCGCATATTGGATACGTATTCAGTTTTTTCGCATTCTAATAGTTGGAAAATAATGTGAAGTTCAATTAAACGATTGTAAATTTCATTAAAAGATAACTTGGTAATTAAATTTTCAAAATCATTATATATAGTTAATATTTTTTATTTGGTTTTCACTTATAGTTTTAATTATTTTTTGGTTATTATTAATAATCCAGTTATTATGAAAAATAAAGGAACACATTAGTATATCGCTGCATAATAATTGGATCATTTTACCGTCTTACCTGCTCACCAGATGGCGCCAGGGGTCCTTCGTCTCTCCGATTTCATCGCCAGCTCGACGGCTTCTTCAAATTTTCATGTCGTTTTTTGAGTACGCTTTTATTTAGATTTCCGCATAAAATTTACATTTTGTAATTCTATAATAAAACTTACAATTTATATGACGCGTTGCGCTTATTTACTGCTTACCGCCACAGACCACTGAGCATTGCAATGATAGGTAAAACTCTAAGTAGCTGTACGCCTAAGAAACCACAGTGAATTCACGATTCACAGTTGGATCATTACCCACGACTGAACGTTTTCGTAATAGAAATTACATTATGAAAATAAAATTTAATGTGTGTTATTTCCCCAGTCGCATTCGCGAACGCAATAAATCTTTGTACATTAAAAATGAATTTATTCGCAAATAGTAAGAAGAAATGAAATATGGTGGAGTAAGAGGTAACAGTAAGAGGAAATGAAATAATTTCTAGAAAGTTGTAACGGCTTTCTGCAAGAGCTTGGTAATTTGCATAAAATATGTAAGTACAAGCGATTTCTTGCACTTCCACATTTTATAGAAATTGCTCCCATTATCTTTTGATTAGAGTAATGTATATTATTCTATAAAATTACAGAATTCAGTAGCTGATCTAGTTTATCAAAAATCATTTTCCCAAAACAGTTAGGGTTTGTAACGTTTATACTAGGGAAAGCTTTTCTTTTCGACTGAGCACATCGTGGCTCAGTAGCAGAGTCGTTGGCTAGGAAAACCTATCAAAGCCAAATCACCTGAAAATTGGTTTTTGTTTAGACTTCCTTCCTGTTAATTTGTTTCCTTTATTTTCATTTATTGGAGAATGTTCCACTTCGTTTATCAAATGTATGTAGGTGTTACTTATTCAGTTCGAACAGTAAAGAGTCAAGTGTTGAGATATGAGCACTTTCCTTTTCATTTGTACGATCACTTCATCTACGCGACAGTATTTTAACCGTTTGCAGTATCATTTCGTAGTGATTTTGGGAATAAGGTATTTCAAAAATTGCTATATATACGAGGGCTATCCAGAAAGTAGATTACGTTTTGGAATAAAAAAATAAAGAAAGTATAGGAAACAAATTTTATTATATACAGATGAAAGCCACACTCAAATACTACTTTTCTACATAGTCACCATACAAATTAAGGCATTTATCGTAGGGATGTACGAGCTTGGAAATTCCTTCGTCGAAAAATTCGGCCGCCTGCGCCTTCAACCACTTCGTTACCTCTTCTTGCAGCTGTGCGTCGTCATCAAAACGCTGCATAGCCAGCCATCTTCGTCGTGAACATTGGTTCGGCCATTTTGAAATCTTATGACCCACTGACGCACTCCACCTTCAGTGATAATGTTGTCCCCATACACTTCACGAAGCTGCCGATAGATTTCTATTGGTTTACAGTTTTTTGCAGTCAGAAACCTTATTACTGAGCGCACCTCGCGGGATTTTCAATTAACGCAGACATTTCAAACCGTCACAGTATCTGAACGGAGCACAGCACGACCCTCTCACTAGCACGGCTAGATGCAGACTGAGCTGCGCAACGCTCTGACCCCAAGATGGCCGCGCTAGCCCCGCCCCTAGCGGACACAGACGGAAACGTAATCCACTTCCTGGATGGCCCTCGTAGTTTTTCCTAGCATCACATAAGGTTACTAACAATATTTGTAAAATGTTAACCCTTAATCAACAAAAGAAAATAAGTCCCAAACTTTTATGCTTAAAACTTTTAAATTACCATAAGCTTGATTTGAAACACATTTTATAACAAATTTAAACTATCCAAATGATTTAGATTTTGTTTCAAAGGGATAGAAATTTTGAACTTGGATTTGTACGCAGAATTAGTTTTTGAGACTTTTCCAACCATATCTAGCAGTTTATCACATAACTTGCAGCTGATTCGCAAGTACTTCGTAATTAACAGAAGTCACGGAGGCTATTGATACTTGCATCGTAATAATCATTATTAGATTTATATTTAAAAGTATACATTCTTCTTCTCAAATAAATAATCCTTAAAATTTACCCTTGCGAGCAGCTGAATTTTTATCACATAATTCCTCTAATAGTCGTATTCTTCCTTTCTGTTCTTGACGTATAATATGTTGCTCCCTTCTGGAACAAAGGTAGAGGGTGCTATCAAAGCAATTCTTCATCTCTTGCTTCTTTCTAGGGAGAAAAATATACAGATCAATAAGTAAATAAATAGATAAATCGATAATGAGGCTTTAGCCTTGCTCTGTCACAAAGTGCAGGGTAGTTGTAATTAAATTGATCCAACTTTGATCTATGTGGCACCCATATTTTGTGGAAACTTGGTATATACGTTAAACAGACCACGGTAGAAAGGAAACTGGAATAAAAATAGTACTTCAAATTTTGATCTCTAAGTGATATAATGCGGCTGACAAAAAGCAAGAAGCATTAATTGGAAACAAATTTTTCATTTCGTCACAGCACTTGTTCAGTCTGCATCTCATTCAAGCGTTTCTTTGTTACAGCGGCCCCCAAACATATTTGGCTATTTTAGATTTGCGCCAAGATATCAGCTATAATTTCGCCAAGTTCGTGAAGCGCGAATGTTAAAATAAACAGCACAATATATAATAATAACAAATACTCCCATGTCATTTCCTAAGAATATTTTTAAGACTCTTTATCCTTATCATTATTATTGTTTTATCACATGTAATTAACTGATCCAGTCAGCTGCAGCACTTTCACACATATTAAATTGTTTGTTACACCATTTCATGGATGTCAGCTCCTCTGCCCAAGAATACATAAATCGAATAGTAATGACAAACGATACTGAAACCGCTGAACGAATTTCCAACACGGAGGCCCTTCTTTTTTTTGCAATTTTTAAGTGCATCTTCAAACGGTTTTCGTCGTTAACATAAAGTTTCACGTTATGGCCATTTGCAGCAGTAAGAAAAACTCACAGAGACCAACAGAAACGAGTAAAAGTCAACAGAAACCCATAGAATTTTATGGGTACCCATAAAAAAATTTCTTGTTTCTGTGGGGCATTTTTAGCAAGGCTATACTTTACTCATAAATATAGATTATTTAAACATTTGCAATAAATAAATAAGTCCTTCTTTAACACAAAAAATGTATTGTCTAGGATTAAAACATACATTTATATCAGAAATTTCATAAACAAAATTGTTCAACTAGAGAATTTTTTAAAAGATATATTTGCTTAATTACCTCCTGCACTCTGTTCATTTAATTCCTTCTGGTCCCTATTTTTTTTCATCAAATCTAATTTTTTGGTAATTAAGGTAATACTTTAGTTGGTTAATACGACTGATAAAATTACTGACAAAAATTGACGTAATTAAATAATGGCAAATCCTGATTTATTAAAATTTGCTTCTACTAGTTTCTGCAACATCATTTATTAAGTCCCTTGACATCCTCTATTTTGTCAACTATCTGAACTTATAGCAGTGACACATTTGAGAGAAATTAAATATATAGAAAGAAATTCATTTAATATATAGAAAGATTTAAATTAAATTCTTTCATACATTTCGAGCGATTAAGATAGTTGAACACCGTGATTAAGAACCTTCTACCCGGGTTTACATTAGAAAAACGAGTTGCCTGTATGGTTGGTTTGGTCGTTTTCCTCGTGTGTAACGGGAGCCATTTTTACTTCGAAATTCCTCCACAAGGGCGTCCCTGACTTATGGAAAATAGTTATACTATAAATTATGGAAACTATATATTTAAATAACCTAATCACTTATGCATTTCTCATTAAATTCATTTTACAGACCTCTAGTTGACTAGATGCACAGAAATCTGTAGCTGAGTAAGACTGAATTGGATTAAATTGCTTTTAGTTGCATGCACAAAGGCTATTTTCCTAACGGAAGGAATGCTTTTGCAGAGGAATTTCTAAAAGAAACTGGCTTATATAAAGGTTGCAAAATGGAAAACACGAAAACTTCCAAGCAGCCAGCGTGTTCGCTGGAAACTGAAGGCTGAATAAGAAAAGTTGCTGAAATTTCTTAACTGCATACAGGTTTCGATTGTCGGGAAGAGAAAGAATTGAATACTTCGTTGTCTGTTCGACTATAAACTAATTAAAAAAAATATTTTCAGATATTTCTGTTGTGGAAGCTGAGACCTTGAAAATAGGCTGAAATTCATTTAAATTTGTTTGCTGTACAACAAAGAGTTCCCGAAAAAGGTTTCTGCAGAACTATTTCCACAAATAAAGATATAAGTCATAGTTTCTCAATCTTTTCTACCGATGAACCTTTTTCATCATTGCTAGATGATCATTCTCCTTCCCTCGAAAGTCCAAAAATGTACATAAATTTATTTAAATTTAGATTATTTTTAATCTGTTTTATAAAGTAAACAAGAAAAAGTATAGAAAATGCATATATATAACAAAAGTTGAATAAAAGTAGTTTTTGATAATCATAAACTAAATTAAATACTGAACAGATAAAGAAAAATTTGATGACATTTCCCGTTGTAACTATGAAACTCTCCCCAAAGACAGGAATTCACACCTGGGCGCCTACGAAAATAGACAAATGAAGTTTTGTAAAAACAACTTCTGCCCAGTGATTAAGAGGATTGTATTAACTGCAAAATATAACGTATATCGTTAAAGTAGATCACTAACACGAAGTAATATATTGAGCGCAAAGTTGCTGTCCATTGGCCAAGGGTTAGTAGTAAATTGTTAAGGCATGAGTAAAGGAGCAAATACCTTATATACTTCCCCTTTAAAGGGCGAATGAAGACTAGAGGACCCAATCGCCAAACCCTGATGGTCACCACCTTTTAGCTTAGGCCCTACTTGTAGAGTCATTAGGTTATGCTGAGGCATGAACGTGAAAAATGTGCGATAACCTCGATGGAATTCTAAATTCCGATCTTCCGAGTACGCGTTGATGTGCTTTCAGTTACACCACGAAGGCATGCGCAAAGAAGAAAGAAAATACTTATAAATTATTAAATTAATTAACAGTTTTCAATTATGAAAGTTGCCCAAGCTAAAGGAATGATGAATTAGCTTTATGCTAATTTCTTCTCAGCTGTAACATGTACAGAAAGCTTCTAAAACTATTAAAATATTACAAGGAGATTAATTATTCCATAAAAAATCTTGTTAGGGCTTTCTTACGATCAACTGCAGATTTGATCTAAATAGTTGAATCCTAAATTTTTAACTTTTCTATGACTATGGAAGTGAACATCTGTGTATCTTGATTTTTCTAAGACTCTGGAATTATTAAGACAGTCTATACTGTTATAATGACTTTTGCATTACAATGACCGGTTCAAAGCCCCAACTGTGTATTGAAACAATATTTGCTATAATGTTCCGCACAGAATAACTTTATTTTTTCTGTTGCCTGCAAGAAGCCGTTGAGAGAGTCATCCGCATAATACTGAATAAGAGCTCGTTTTCATTAAAAATTACGTTAGGTAGTAGGTAAAGAAATTAGCTAATTTTTTTCAAATTAAATTATATTTAACTAAGTACAGAAGTTACTTGCATCTCAAAATTTCCTTTAGTTATGCTGGTAATTTTGTAAGACTGGCGCAAGACTAACTAATCAACTATTCTGGTAATTAAAAAGAGAGAGATTGTTTTTAATGTTATTCAATATTATACTATATGACAGCGGCATAGATAGTTTATTTATTTAAACAGACCTTAAAAGCAGTAATGGCTACGTATACAGAAGTGTCCCCAGAAGTATTACTAATCTTTAACCTAAACTAACTGACTCATTTTCGTGTATGGAAAAACATTTGACATGCGGTAATAATGCAAAATAATACCTTGGGTCTCCTTACTCAGACATCTATTGAATTGCAAAGGTTCTGATGTCTCGCACTTTGCTCTTGTAGGCCTTGCTCTGCCTTGCCTACAGAAGCTTAAACATTGCTTTCACAATAAGCCTGATTATTAAACTGTCATTAGTGTAGAATCACTATTTGCGTTTATCATTGATGACTTGAAAATGTTGGAATCGCAACGAATCGGAATGAAAATGTGAAACTTGTTTTATTCAAATTTGGCAATTGTAGGGCTTCGTTTTTGTGAAGTTCTTGATGATGCCAATCTAGCTGTGCACAAAAACAAAGCTGTGAGGAAGATTAAGGTTTGAAATCAAATAAGCCAAGGGTTCCTCCCTTGCCCCTGCCTATAACTATATAAACTCCGCTTTTGCTACTATAAATAGACATTATATATATATATTTAAATTTATATTACGTTTATACATATATATATTTATATATGTATATATATATACAATGTTTACATTTACACACATATACGTAAGCTATTCAGAAAGTAAGGAACGTTTTGGAATTAAAAAGAAACCAAGTACAAGAAAAAAAATATTATATACTTCAGAAAAAGCGACTAAAATTCTACTTTTCTTTATAGTCACCAAACAAATTGAGGCACTTATCATAGCGGTGGAAAAGCTTTGGAATTTCTTCGTCATAGAATTCAGCCGCCTGCGATCTCAGCCACTCAGTGACGCGCACCCGCAGCTCCTTGTCGTCGTCAAAGAGCTGTGTTGCTAACCAGTTCTTCATTCTTGGAAACAAGTGAAAATCACTAGGTGCAAGATCGGGACTATAGGGCGGATGAGGGAAAACCTCCCATTTGAATGAATTAAGGAGTTCTTGAGTGCGGTTTGCCGTGGGAGGTCGGGTATTGTCGTGCAAAAACAAAATTTTGGACGTCAACTTTCCTCGGCGCTTGTTTTGAACTGCTCTCCTAAGGCTGCGCAAAGTTTGACAGCACCGTTCAGAGTTTATTGTGGCACCACGTTCGAGAAAATCAATCAGAAGCACACTTGGCCTATCCCAAAACACAGTCGCCATAATCTTCTTTGGTGAAAAGGTTTGCAAACATTTTCTTGGTCTTTTGGGGGAACTTGTGCGCCGACACTGCATGGACTGTAATTTTGTCTCGCAATTCACGTGTCTCACCCACGTCTCGTCAACAGTTACGATTCGATCCAGCAATGAATCACCATGTCTGTCATAGGCCTTCAGAAATATAAAAGTTGTCCCCATTCGTTGAGCAATTCGTAAGCAATGTCGGCATCCATCTTGCCCAAAATTTGCGGTAGCCTAGCTTTTGTGTGACAGTTTCAAACAACAAAATCCGTGAAACTTGTAGAAAACTAAGCGAAAGCAAGCTTGATATTGTCTGGACATTATGGCGTAATGGATCATCGGGTGGAATATTAGAAGCTGAACAAGCGTGATAGTTAAACATCATTTATTCTAGAATGACGAATTTCTTAATATATAACTGTAGAACACTAGGGTTGCTAAAATGCGGCCCACAATCTTAAATACGGTATTACATTTTAATTAACTGCCAATAGCTAGCAGAGGTTGAGCGACAAGCTCTCAGCACGCAGGTGAAGAGGCGAAAGAACGTACTTATTAACTATTTATACAAGATAGGTGCACAAAGTACAGCTAATTTGTGATTGGTTAATTTTGCGTTTTAGTTCCATTTTTAAAGCAGCGTTACGTAATTTCGAATGATCTCGAATCTGGAACAAAGGATGAACTTAGGAGAAGAGCACCAGATTTAGAATGTTAATCTTGAGGTGGCGAATTATTTTTTAAAACAGCTATAACATTTTGTTACCTTGTACAACTTGCACTTGCACCCACACACACACACACACACACACACACACACACACACACACACGCACACGCACACACAAAGGACAGTTCTTTATTTTCCGTTCTACCGAATCGATTGTCAAAATTTAACTTACGTTTTCCATAGCTCGAAAGCGCAACTTAGGGTATATATTAGACTTATATGTAGCATTAGTCTAATATAGGTATTTTGACTAAAAACTGAACTTTTCTGAAATAACATGCCAATTTTTTCCATATTTCGATTCTACGACTCATCACGCCTTGATATAAAATTTTGTCATTTTTGGCTAGAAATTTTAAAATTTATCTTGGCGCATTTTTTCCATTTTGCGCCACGAATAATTCACTTGGCGAACTTCTTAATTTTTAGCAACCGATTTTCTCTTCCTTTTTTTCATGGTACACGAACGTAAAAAGGTCATCGTTTAATTTGACATTCGTAAGTGAACAGAAAAAAATTATTTTTGTCTTTCGTAATTCAAGGCTACTAAAATTTGAATAACTTTTACCTTAATAACTAAAAATTAAGTATGTTGGTATTCACTTTAATGAGCTGGATTAGCCTGCCGATTCTTGCAGAGTTGCTCTATGTCTGGATATATGCCGGTATAAGTACCTCATTCAGAGTGTTTTAAATTCCTCTTTTGCTCTTAAAGCTAGACTGGAAATGTCCAGAGGTGGGATTACCTATAATTAATTTCATAAAGTGTTAGTCTTTTAGGGGGGAAAAAGGGAATAAATGATTACCATACTTGCTTTTCAGCTGTTGTGGGGCATAAGCAGTTAATTTAAATTTTATTTGTCTTTTTTTAAATCTAGATTTACAAGAATATGCTTAGACGACCACCTGCGTTGGGAAATATTGTTTGAACAAATTCAAGCTGAATTTAAGAGCCAAAGGCACAGCTGGAGGAAACCATGAATTCCTTCAATACGGGTAACCTTCGTTTGGCAACACAGAAGTAAGTGCAGAAGACACCGGCTCTTCAATGTTAGATACACTGGCAACAGTCCTACAGCAGGATTATTCCACATCTATTATTTCTAGTGAGAAGTAAACGTGGTACATAACATTATATGAAGAACACAAACGCATCTTCTTCTAACTATCGCCTTTATTGCTCTAAATCACTGTCGTTTTGGTGTGGAGAAGCCGACTCCAAAGCCTGAGCCAGGAGATGGCATAGGTAAATGTAATGTCTTTGAGGAATGGAGGCAGTTAGAATACTGTCGAATCAGAAGTCTGCTCGAAGAGTTACAGGTTACGGAAGAGGAGCAGGAGACGCTCGAATCCGTCCTTCGAGAGGTTCTGTGTCAAAATTGAACAGAGTTGGGTAAAAGTTGAAAAGTCACCTATAATGTGTCCGAAGTCCCAGCGTAAATTAAATTTCAGAGTCTGATTCATCTTCAAAGTTTATTACCGTTTATAGAATTTTATGTAATAAATATTTTCTAAAAATGTACTCAAGGTATTCATGAAACTACTGTATATAACTGAATTAATACATTAAAGCCACGAATTAAACATTTTCTTACATCTATTGCACCTGTACATTCATTAAGAGCCTAGTGCATTAATCTGTTAAATGTTGGTGATTCTGTCTTGGTTCTGTGCTGGCTGATTTTTTCTTGTATGTGTATATGTGTCTATGAGTATAATTTTCTGCATTTATAAAATGAATGGGAACCTATTTTTTAGAAAGATCTCCATTAAAATAGCCACTTCTTTTAGACAAGTTTGATATGTTTTGCCATAATCAATTAAACAATCTCTAAACTTCTGAAGTTCTAATACGGAAGCATGTGACCGTGTATCTTAAACGCTTTCTCCTTGAAGTAATTTGTCATCAAAGACGAAAGCAATTAACTAATTGATGCGTTTAAATAACACCAATTTTCGTAATTTATTTTTTATTTATTATTTTAGTTTAATTTTTATTGTCCGAGGAATCCTTGGCCTTTTATCAACACTTCCGTTGAGTAATTACCAAAACCCAAATATGCTATCCTTAACTTTATGAAATATGCAAAATAAAAACACTGTATGAGAAGCGAATCCCTTTGTTAATGGTAAAAATATGGTTAACGGTGCCTATTAAGAGCTCTTGTATTTGCTCGTAGATGGAGAACTTGAATCATAACAATGCGATTCTTTACATTCAGTTTATTTCTCCGTTTTTCTAATCATCAAATTGTAAAAAATTCTTCAGGAAAGTGTAGATTAATAAGATTATTGTATAAAATATCATACCACAATTGCAATACCTTTTTCGTCATAAGATATATTTTTGCTACTTATTATGTGGAATATTTCATTCTGAAGAAATAAATTTTAACTAAACATTTTTACCCTGTGATGAAATACTAAGTCAATATAAATTACAGTATACAAATGGTAAATTTGTAACTATTGTCATTATAATTTCTCAAAATCAAATAAAGTGCTATAAAATAGGGTGTGTTTCTTAAAGCCAAAGTACATATACAGTGGATTATTTCATATCTATTGAATTATTCTGAAACAAATAAACAAATAACACATTACGCAACACACTTTATATGAATGTAAAATATATTTTATTCAGTAAAATAGCTGTGTTTGGTAGCAATGTACACTCCCCATCAGGTTTTTCAACTTAAAAAGCGCGTAGTGACAGAATCTAACTACAAGCGGCGTAAGAAATTCCTATTTGCAGGAATTCTCACATCCTGGCTAATGAATCGTTTGCCATCAAAGAAACAGTCTAAGTGTCGCAATATATAGAATTCTGAGCAACGCCAAGTACACTGAATACATAAATTGAAAGTGCACATATCCCCAGTAAGCAGTTCTATGAAATATAATATCGCTTATTCACTAAAATTTTTAATCATAGTAAATTTTTATTGCATTAGATATTTTACCGAATATAGATATTTTACTGAATGGAATAGACGTTTCACTAGAAATGAAACGCATTCCTTGAGCAACGAAATATTTTTATTTAGGCTGTAAGGTTTATTCTAATTTTATTAACAGTTATTTTAAGTAATGCACCTATCCTATCTTTCTAGTTTCAGCTTACAATTTCCTACCAGAATTTAATTTCAGAAACGCAGTGAATGCAAATGAGTAAGAGTACTATTTAACTCTGTTTCACCAACTTCGAGAGAAAGAGTCTGATTTCCTGACTTGCGCGAGTTTGTCTTTTGGCTCGTCTCTCTTAAATATTACTTAGCTCGGCCATACTTCAGGCCCTTGCTTAACTTCGATATAATTAATATTTAGGGGCCAACTACTTAGAATCCTGATAGCTTCGGCTATATCTTCAGTTAGTTTTAGTTAAGCTTAGTTAAGTTTAATTTCCTATTCATTTAAGTTCAAGCCCAAGTGGAAGCTTTGCCGTATACTCCGAGTTAGGAGTTAATTGTATTTATTCTGAGAAATAAATGGTCGTTAACCCTTCTTACGTCTTACTTGTTTGTTTACACACTTAGCGATTATTCGCTTGTTAGTATTTGTGAGGTTCAAGGACTGAACATTGAATTAAATAAGTCAAACTCCACAAGGTACCATCAAGAAAAAAAAAAACACTAAAGCTATTTCTTACATATTCTACATCTGTGCCCGCCATACCAGAGGCTGAGGTGTTAAGACCTCTGAATATAGGGAGTTACTCTGATTCAAACTTAAACAAAAGGTGTGACTGCATGGTTAGTTTTAGTGATTCTTCTATATGTATAGCGTGAAATCATCTCTTCCCTTAGGTAGATAGCCCTCGTGTGCTTTGCCATATTCATATAAGCTAAACCTACCGCCACTAAGACATCTCGAGTTACATAAATTCTTTCTTCTTTACATTACCTATTTTAATTCCTGTTTTAATGCGTTCAAAAATTAAAAAAAAGATAGCTGATATTATTATTATTATTATTATTATTATTATTATTATTATTATTATTATTTTGAGTTGGAGAGGGATATGTTTTTTATTTAACTACGAATATTAGATCCTGAAATAATTACGTAGTAGTCACTAGTAAGTTCCGTTCTAACGAATTTCAGGTATTTAAAGCAATATTGATGCATCGCAAATAAAATAAAATATTGTAATTTTATGTTATAATTCCTTTTAAGAAATTTAATTTTAAAAATATATTAGATTTGATGGAAATTTTTTTTCCGGAAATTAGCCCTGTAAAGAAAAGAATAGCTTCATATTTCAACTTCCGATGTTTTTAAAGAGCATTATTTCTTATAATAATTTCTTATGAAACTAATTTTCTTATATTAACTATTGTAACTCTTATAAATAGTACATTTTATTACAATATAATGCATTTAAATTTTAGGGTTCATTTGCTATTCATAATACGGAAAATCACAATATTCAAGACATAACTAATGAAATATTTTTCTATATTTTTTATTTTCAACTGTCGTTTGGAAATGTAGACTAAGACGAAACAAGACATCTTCTGTCCAAGAGTATAATGTTAATTACAATAATGTTCTACTCAAATTATTATATTCAGGAAAACAAAATCTTCGATATCATTCTCCTGGCAAAACGAGTATGATTGTAAAAGTTGCTAAACAGATTCTGTACAATGATTTGTTAGTTTTAAATTTCTTTTCTTCTCCTTGGAGCAACATAACATCATTCTTCTTAGTGTAAGATTATTTTCTAAATTTCATTCCTTTTTAAGAAGTCATGCGTTCTTCAGCTCCAGCAGCTGCTGAAAGGTGAAGTCGCTTCATTCTGCTACATCGATACTCATTGAGACATGTAATGTTGATTGTAAACTCTGAAAGAATTCCAGAATGCTACTGAGCATATTCCAAATTGGTGTAATTAACGGAAATGGTCGATCTCATTGAGAAATGTACCTCGATTATTCTTAAGTACTTGTATTATTCAAAAGGGTGTTAGCCCGAATGGGCTATTAGCCTAGAGACGGGATTCGGTGGCATGCTACATGTGTGAATCACTTTTCAAGTTCTTGCCACGAAATGATATCGCCCTTTATTTCTTTAAAAAAAATTAAATAATGAAGAAATTGCACGAATGTGTGTATGTTTCTCGCATTGTGTAAAAACGACGATACCTAGGGCCATCAAACTTTGAATAACGTAGTTCTGCATCCAAACATGTGCACCTGGAAGCCTGAATTTTGAATTTTGAATTTCATATATAAAACTTTAATGAATTTTTAACAAACTCAATGATCTGAAAGCAAGCAGTAGCTATATTATACCAATTAAAACAGTGTTATCTCTATGAAATGAACACTGTTATTTTATGAAATTCTAAAGATATGTCGTTTTTAATGCTTTGTGATTTTGCAATTCAAGTGACTTTTATGTGTCGTAAATGCGAAGAATATGATATTTAATTAATAAATGTAACGCACAAGACATTAATAATAAAAAGACAAAAAAAGGTTTTGTAACCCACTTTACTAAGAAAACTGTACATCGATATGATGAACTGAGGAAAGACTGAAAAAAAATAGAAAAATGTATGCCAACACTTAACACTTCATGGTAATGGAGTAAGTGCGAAGAAAATGTTGTTTAATAATAAAGCTAAAAAGAAATGGGTTAGTAGGAGTAAGAGCACACTAGTAGATTGCGAGCTCAGCGAGGGCGTAGAAAGCCCTTAACAACCCCTTTTGACCGTTAAAATCTTAGGCCATTCCGATTTTTCTTTTTTGCCATTATTTCAATTAAAAGGCCTAACCAGGGGAAATATATTTCTGTAGAAGGAGCGAGATAAAAAGAGAGTAAATAAAAATATCGGACACATATATTAAGATGAAAATAGCGATAGTCTCCAGGCGTGAGTAGTCTGTAGCAATCATATGTTGTGCATCGTATAGCTGTGTTCCAATGGAAAACACTCCTGTTCGGATCCAGCACACTTCCAGTTCTCTTGCTCTATTATCAGTCTCTCTAAAAGACTTTGAGCTAGGCAGTGTTTCAAGCGCTCCCACGCCGCAGAAACAAGACATATGGCAGCCACTAAAATCTATGATAGCGGACTTCCCTGCCACCAGTGTGGCTGGTTTGTAAGTATGTCAATTAGATTTGCCACAATTTTCCAAAATATACTCTCATACTGGTTTTAAGATGGGAACCAAGAGCCATTTCGGCTGTAGTGTAGAATTGGATGCCCTTTCGATTGTCGAAAAATTTTGTTCAGTTTTGGCGATGAAACCCCATTTCTAGTTACCATGAGAGTTTTAACTTCGTTTTAGCTTCATGATTTTTTTAAATGAAAATAAATCGATGTGTACATGGACAAAGTCAAGGCAATGTGCAATGATTAGTTTGTGCAATTCTCTGAAGTTTCTGAAGTGAAAATAGATCGATGTGTACATCGACACGGAGTTGTGAAATTCTTTGACTTTGTGTAGAAGCCATCTTGAAATTGTGCCTTCCTGGCCCCGATCTTGGCGTCAAAAAAGAATCGCCAAAAAAACAAGGGACACCCAATTGTAAACTTTTACCGACATTTCTACAAATTTGACATTAAGAAGTTTGAGTAGATGTTAGGAGTATTTTGTTGGGATCCTCCTCCCTCCTGTCTGGATTGGCGTTAAATGATAAGCTGAGAAAGAATTTTAACTATCGTAGAATAGTGTGCCAGATGTCCAGGTTTTTCTTGTTTAGATTTAGACTGTTAATAGACATGAAGAAGGCAAACATTTTTCAGGACATTCTATATATACATAGTTCTTCTGTTTTCTATAAATATATTTATGCAACTGTTTCGTAATAATTTCTGATTCATACATAAGCGAAACTTTTCTGATAGATAAGGTCATATCAGTAAACAGTATAGATATAGAAATCAGATGCAAGGCAACTTACTCGCACATTTGGTTCAATTCGTACTCCACAATTTCTTTAGTATTAAATATATCTATGTCAAACAAAAACATAAGAAATGGATTTAGACAAAGAACGACAGCAGTCTCATTGCATGTTGTGGCCGCAGCTGTCCTTTCAGCTAGAAATAATTATTAAAAAAAATGAGATATAAAATTATAACAAGAAGCGAAATATTTCATAAAAAATAATTTTCTCGCAAAAAAGAAAAGAAAAAGCTACACTGAACATATTAATACTACATGATAATGAAATAATGATTTACAAGGATAGTATGGAATAAAAAAGAATGAAGTAACACATAAATGATATTGCCCAAAAGCACATATACCACTATTATTGCCATTATTTAAAATAATAGCGAAATATGATTTAATATAAGAAATAAAAATACCTAAAATAATAATTTTATTTCAACTAAAATTATCGTTCTTCAAATTCAATCAAATACCATAAAGCGCGTTGCAGATGAGTCTTCAGTGAAATCAGGATATTTCCAAAGCAGAAAACATGAAAAATTAATTGTATTCTCACAAGGATTTAAACCGCAGATCTAACTGCTAGTCGGACGTGTTGCCATGTGAAGCACGCAAGTGAGAATGCTGCAGTTCCATATTTCTTCTCTGACTGAAAGAAGGACTGATGACAAACACGGGATCTAATTGATCAAATGTAGGTGTTAAAGTACCACTAAGTTTAATAGATTTTTTGGAGCGGTGGAAACATGGAAAATCATGGAAACCTTAATCGGAACTAGAACGATGGATCTTTTATCCATTCATGCTTTTACGTACACCACGAAAATAGTATTAACAAATCATGTGCTTTTCGCAAATTTGCTACTTTTGAAAAACCTGTGCTACTAAAATTTGTGTCTATGCGAAGTTTATGCTACTCGGTCATTTCCTTGTGTTAAATTTTATTATTTAAAAAGTTTTTCACATTGTCAAAAAATGCGTATATACAGTAGAAGTCTAGAAATTCGCAATGCTTGGGACCAGAGGTTGTGCGGATTTTAGGATTTTGCGGATTTCGGGACAGAAAAGCCAAATCATAATATTCAGACAAAAAGTGCAAAATAAATAAGGCATATTACATACATTTACTTAAATTATTATGTACGATAATATACACTGTTACATTATTTTATTCCATGCATTAAATTATTATATATTAGTATATAT
>KK116259.1:13993-32235 GCA_000611955.2 Stegodyphus mimosarum | reverse complement strand
TTCATTTATATTAGTGACTGCAGGAATATTTTAAAGCATTAAGAACATATACAATAGAGACGTGTAAAAATAAGAGATACTAATAAACCATAAAATATTTCATTTTTTTTTACTTGTTTCAAACATTTTTCTGATAAAGGTTTGTTTTTAAAACTTTAGGTGCTCCAGAGTAAGTTTTTTTTTTTTTGTAAATTCTGCAGGGTCATAATCTTTTGCTCTGTGACACAGCTCTGTTGTTCTAAATATTTTAGGTATTTTTCACTATGTTTCAAATCCTCATTAAAAGATATTTTCTCTCTCCTATCAAATTCATTATCTATGTCGGTGTCGGAATTGTTTTCTTGCAGTGGCGAGTTCAAAACAGAGCCAATGATTTCAACATCGGTTATCATCTGAACACATCATCCATACTGAAAGCCTCTTATGGGCTAAGATCTTTTTTCTGCCGCTAACGCAGAATCATTATTATTCGGTAATTATGACGTCATTATTGGATAAATATTTTTTTTCAGTATTTCATTCTCCATTCTGCGGTTTCTGGAACCTATAAATTCAATGTTTATATTTTGAGAGGCAGTGGGGATTTCAGGAGTTGGCGGATTTCAGGTCGGCGGATTTTCGGTATTTGACTGTATTAAAATAAAACATATACTAAAATTAATTTATAGGTTTTAAATAACAAGTTTTGTAACTCGAAATCCTGTAGCGCATATGTGCACGCAGGTTTCGGCGTTAGCCGCTGATATTTTCGTGTGTTTAACTAATTGTTTTAACATTTTGATCTTTGAATCTTGCAAAGTCTTACAGGATAATATTACAAATATATCGGAAAAGTGAATAGCATAAATAGCAACTGGAACTGAAATTTCAATCTTGAAGGTGCTAGACTTTCGACCAATATGAAAGCATTACGAGCACATTACGTTTCCTGTGAAATCAATATAAGTAGTTTTAATTGCTTGGTACTGTTCCGGAATATTATCGGGGCTTTTAGGAAAATTTATTTAAAATATTTTATTGGATGATATGAATTTGTAACTTAATAGAAAGCGAAATTACAAGCAGCGGTAAAGCATAACAGAACTTAAGTAAAGCATGATAAAATTAATTAGATTAGAGGTAGAGAATTGGGAAATGAATTCAAAGAAAAGGGATACAAATTATGGTGTTAAGAGAATAAAAATAATTTTTCAAGAAGAGTAAACTTTTCTACTGCTTCGGCATTAACCACAGTGACTAAGCCGTGCTGGTTTTACTGTTTTTCAAAATACACATGGAAAAAGTGAGAAAATAAATTAGGAAAAAAAACTGAACCTTTCAGATTTTACATTACGCCCAAGAGAACGTTTCTATAACGTTTTCTGCGTTACCTTTCTTTATTAAATACTAGCGGAAGTACCCGATGCCAGTTAAGTTAGATTGAGAGTAAAGTATGTAACAAAAGAGAGAACGATACCGCTGTAATCCTTCTTTAATAACGATGCAAAAAATACGATTCATAGTCATACATTTTTCCGTCTGACGCGATGTGGAACCCACATAAAAAATTTCGATAAAAAATAAGCTAATTCTTTCCAATTATATCAGCAACAATGGCATGCAGTTTTTAATGATTTTCGTCTTTCTAATCAAATATTCGTAAAAGCTCAAGTTCCATCCAATATTTCACCTATATTTAATTTTAGTCGTTTAAATGTGGCAAAACATTGATCATATGTGATCAGAAATCAATAACGCGAACAAAAAAAAAATCTGAAATGTTTCAGATTTTAAATTACGTCCAAAGGGACGTTTATTTAACATTTTGTGTGTTACCTTTATTTGTTAAATACCATGTTCTTCGCACTTAAACCATAAAATTCAGTTCAACAGCAATATCGCAAAATAATTTTAAATTGAGCATATCTTAGAAATTTCGGTACACGCTCTCACGCGCTGGAGATAAAAATGTTTTTCTGTACAACGTTGGTATTGCTGGCTTTGAAATCTTTGAGTTTGTTAATGAAAAATTCGTTAAAGTTTTAGAGAATATTGTTACGAATTTCACATTTATTTGGCTATTTATTTAGAACTGTAATTAAAATTCCTTTTTATTTTCCCGTGCAACGCACGCAGACGATTTTTGAAGAGAAAGCTACGTAAAAAAAAAAAAAAAAACATGCATACATTTATGCAGATTTTTCATTTTTCATTTTTTAAAATTTAATGCAGAGCGATAACATTTAGTGGCAACAATTTGAAAAATGATACGCCGTTTTTGTGTTTCCGACGCAAAATCGCGAAACGAAAGTAATAGTCCTTCGGGACTAAATCCCTTTGGACTAATAGAACGCAAACAGACATTCTTCTTTATATGTATTGATTTTGTAAAATTTACAGATTTTTGATTAACAAACTCTACGATTTGAAAGCGAGCAGTAGCAACACTTTTCGAAATAAAGCATTTTTATCTCCAACGCGCGACACTTGTTGGCACTCGGAAAAATTGAGTGCGAAAATTAGCGCTTTCAGTGTTTTTAATTAATATTTCGGCTGATTAAAGTCGTACGAAGATCGGAATAGCCGAAATGGCTTCCCACGAATTTTTGGAATCGGGAATAATGTATTTAATGTTTGGCAATGCTATTTTTATTTCATCGTAAAACTTTTGCAAGATTCTTTTGCAAGATTTCAAGAACTTTTGCAAGATTTTCAAGAACTTTTGCAAGATTTGCATCGTAAAACTTTTGCATCGTAAAACTTTTGCAAACTCTTTGCAAGATTCAAAGATTATTAACAAACTCTAGGATTTGAAAGCGAGCAGTGGCAACAGCTTTCGAAATAAAGCAGATTTTCATGTCCAGCTTGTGAGATTGCTGTCACTCGGAAAAATGAGGGCGAAAATTATCTCTTTTCTGAGTTTTTAATTAATATCTCTGATTTTAGCTACTTTTTTCCGAAAAAAGTGGGCGTCGACTTTTTCCAGGACCCAGTAAAGAATTGTAGAAAGTTCGGTGACGATAGCTATGGTAGTGACTGAGTTATTAGAGGACAAAACAAACAGACTTTCTTCTTTATATATATAGATCATGTTCTTCGCCCTTAAGCTGTAACATTCAATTCAACAGCAATATCGCAAAATAATTTTAAAATAAACATATCTTTAGAATTTCCGATACACAGTCGCTAGAGATAATTTTTTTTCGTACAGTACTGCCATTGCTTGCTTGCCAATTGTTGACTTTCTTAATCAAAAACTCGTTAAAGTATTACAAAATATGAAATCGATAATAAAACAAACTCCAAATTCCAAATTTAGGCTTCCATATGCCCATATTCGGAAGAGGATTACGTTATTTAAAATTTGGTGGCTTTAGGTACCGTTGTTTCATCACAATGTGAGAAACATCTATATATTTATGCAGATTCTTCATTATTTAATTTCTTTAAATATAACATAGAGCGATAATATTTGGTGGCAACTAAATATTTGGTGGTACAATGAAGACAATGAAGAGTAGACAATGAAGAGTAGTACCACCAACTTTTGGTGGTACTACTCTTCATTGTCGAAAATTCTAAAACTGCTTTGAATCTTGGAAAGAACAGTAAATAAGCAGAGGTATCAAAGTAACTGGATTGATCTTTAAATATATTCACAATTGAAGAAATAAAACTGGCAACAAAAAAGGAAAAGTGATACAGACATTTACAGTGAATCGACGCAAAATGCCAAAACGAAATTAATAGCCCTTCTGAACTAACGCTCCTTTGGGATAAAAACCATTGTAGCACAAGTTTTAGGAAGGAACACATATTGTTTAGATTTCAGATAAAACTTCAACCTTGCCAACTGTGTAATAGTTTAAATCATAAAAAGTTATTTGGTAAAAATACTGTTCCTGAATATGAAATCAATTTCAGATACCAAACAGAATATAGTCGCATCATCAAATAAGCAGAATGCAGTTGCATCCCTGTCATTAAACTCTATGACTGTTCTTAAAACTGTTGATAAAGGTATCTATTTACAAGCCTGCAGTGTTTACGTTTAGGTAGAGATGATACTAAAATTCAGTTATTCAAAATTCTATTTAATGGTGGTTCGCTGGATCTATAGAACTCCTGAACGTCAGAAAATGTTCGTAAAGAATTGAATATCGAAAAGTACAACCATAAACTTGTCGAAATAACTGCAGATTTTACAGTAGGGTTTCCAATCCCGCAGAAATTTTATCTTGCGGATGTTCTGCTGAATGTTTATTATCTTGAAAGTTATACCAATCTGGATCAGACTGGTTAGCTGAATGAGTGAATACTTAGCTAGAAAATATATTTTGCGACTTCGGAACTTTCTGATGGTGAATTAGAGCAGAAAAAATATAAATAAGACCACAGTACTACTCTTCATTGTTGAAAATTCTAAAACTGCTTTGAATCTTGGAAAGAACAGTAAATAAGCAGAGGTATCAAAGTAACTGGATTGATCTTTAAATATATTCACAATTGAAGAAATAAAACTGGCAACAAAAAAGGACCCTTGGCTGCAGAAAAACTCTTTGTATCAGAATTGTATTTGATAAAGGAAATTCTATATAAATGTAGTCCTGATGAAATTAATTTTGTTTTAAATCTAAACACTTGATTTCCGAAAACCCTAAATTTATGAGCTGAAAATTTTGTTTGATTAGGAAGGAGTATTGTTAGTAGAAGAAGGACTACATAAACCATCTTTAAGTTTCCATGAACAGCATCCTATAATTATTTCTTCAAAAACTCAATTTACAGATCTTCTGGTACATAGTGCGCATGAACGAGTTCTTCCTACAAATGCAGCTAATACTGTCATGTTCCTTCGTGAAAATTTCTGAATAAACAGATACAGACGAAACGTAAAACGGGTATTAGAAACCATGTCCTGTGTCACTTATAATTCCCGACCGATGCAAAAAGCCGGGTCACAACTATCTTCATCTAGAATTGGAAACCCAAATTTCTTTGCTGTTGTAGGACTGTATTCGGATGGTCCACTTTTCGTTAATAATGAAGATACTAAGTATTATAATATATCCTATTATTCACCTGCGTAGTGATTAGAAATATTTATATTGAACTAACGAAAGTTTTCACAATTAAATCTTTGTCTTTCGTCTATTTATATTTAGGAGAGCATTGTGCTTTGTTATATACTCAGATAATACTCATACATTCGAGGCAGCTGATGCGAAGCTCAGCTGCCTCAAATGTACGAGTATTATTACGAAAAATGTTACAGATATTAAGCCATCCTGATGTAAAGATTTATTATGTCATAAAGCGTATTCAGTTGAAGTGCACCATAGGAAGAGGAACCTGGTAGGGCAGATTTCATGAAAAACGTGCTGTTCGTAAAAATAATATTAGGAAAAATACTTCGTCGAACATCACTTCTAACCGAAGAAAAGGTCTTAAAATCCGTGCGATACAGAAGGGCCTGTACCAAGAAGTAAATAAACTTGGGAGAGTAGATGAACGTAAAATAAGTATTCTTGTAGCTCCTAAGTAGTGGTAATTCACATAAATCTTGATAAATCTTGAAATGATAGGAATTTGCAATTTTTATAGCATTTCGTATATAAAATATCAATATAGTAATATTTGTAAAAAACATAATACGTACAAACCCCATTTCTAATTTTCATTTACAAAGGGGACGAACAACATATTCAAATCCGCCAAAATATTAACTTAAATCTTGCACTAAATATGCGGCACTAATATAATGTAGAAATTTAAATAATGAAGAAGATAAAATATTTACAAGTCCATAAAATTTATTCATGAGTTCATTTCGGATAGAACTCGACACGTCCTCTATTTCGAAGTGATATCTGTTTGCCCGCTTGGCTAACGAGTACAGCTAAAAACGAGAAATTTTAATAAGTGCTTTCCACGTGAGAAAGACTGAACTTTACCAGTTTACGTTATGATGTATTGTTCTTGCTGTCTTGTGAGGCTGCTTTATAATGTAGTCATAATTGCAAGTATTACGAACTATTTTATGGAAGTGATTATTGCAGTTTCTGTAGAAGTGTGTAGTTGCAAGAATTTCAGTGTTGATAGCTTTGATTGGGAGGTCCGTGTGAATGGCTGAGTAACGTATGAAACAGGGTGCATTTATGATATTCTTTCGACATTTATTTTGACATTACTTTGCATTGCCTGAAGAATAATTCTATTTGATTTTGCAGAGGCAGACCAGGCAGGCGCTGCACACAGTATGATCGGTCTAATAGCTTGTAGATATATAAGCCTTTTTGTGATAATGTTGAGTTTGGATTTACGTCCGATAAGGGGATAAATACTCATGAAACCCTTTTGAGCATTGTTGCGCCCATAGTTAATAAGGTATTTGAAAGTGAGCCTTTCCTCTGAGTAAATTCCAAGATATTTGACTTGTCTGTCATGTGACACAATTTCTCGTTAAGTTTAATGGCGTTCATATTTAGTCTGCGTGGATGTCTACGAAAATAAATAATAGATGATTTCTGTGTTTATTTTAATTTTCGAAGCACGGAACTAGGGCTGAGTAATATTGATTGCAGTTTGAAGGTTTTTACTTGCATAAAGAGGGTTCTTTGAATTGCACAGATACGCAGTTTCAGCTGAATAAGAAACTAAAATGACATCGTTGTTTTCTGGGATAGTCGTAGGTATAAATATTAAAAAGCATGGGGTCAAGAATGCTGGCTTGGGTGACGCCCACCACAATTTTTCTAGTAGATGAGATATCGTCTTTAATTCGAACTTGAAATGTCCTCTTCAGCAGATGAGGATAATGATTGGTTGAAGGGGATCCATGTACCATTATTTTGATAAGCAGGCCGTAGTGCCATACACTTTCAGATGCTTTTTCAACATCTGTGAATATCAAGCCGCAAGAGAAAGACGCCGACGTGGAAAATAAGACGGGCAATTCGACAACCTTGTATTAGGCGTAGATTTTGTAAAATCTCAATCGATCTCGAGGGCAAAACGGGTCCCCCTTCATCAGGAGCAAAAAATTCTGCAAAAGCGAGAAAGCGAATGTCGATCATATTCGCCACTTAATTACCTATATGAATTTTAACAACAATTCATTTGTTTCGAATCTCAACCAAAAAGGAAAGAAAGCTTTAAGTGAATTCTAATCCTAATATTATAATTTCGAAGGCTGATAAGGGTGGATAAATTGTGGTTACGGACAAACACACATACATTAATAGGGTTACGAAACTGATAAGTGAAGGCCCATACTGTTCGATCCCTAAAGAACCCTCAACTTCTGACCTCACAAAAGTTAAAACAGCTGTTAAATCTTCTCATATACTTTTGACTCTACTTAAAAAATCACTCATTCCACCTATTGCTAACTGTGATATATTTAATGCCCTCCCCAAAGTTCACAAAATTGGAATTCTTTTTCGACCTATAGTTTCCAATTTAGAAACGGTATCGTACCCTTTTGCCAAATATTTAGTTTCCGTATTTTCTCCTTTACTTTCCAACAATATTCACACCGTAAAAAATTCTTTCGAAGTCATCGATAAACTTAAAGATATTTCCCCTTTGCACTCCATTATGGTTTCGTTTGATGTTAAATAGCTGTTTACTAACGTTCTAGTCGAAGGAGCACTAAAATGCCTTGAAACTAGATTTCGAGAATTTCATTTCTCACATATTGAAATTGAAGAGTTAATTTCCCTCACTAAAGCCTCTGGGAGACAAACTTACTTTGTTTTCCAAAATGAAAATTATCGCCAAATTGAAGGACTAGCTATGGGTAATCCCCTCAGTCCTGTACTTGCTGACATTTACATGCACTGTTTTGAGGTCAAATTATTTGAAAAACTATCTTTCCGTCTGTGGATTCGCTACGTAGACGACACTTTTGCTCTTTTTGATGGTGATAAGGAAGACTTACCCCAGATTTTATCTGTTATAAATTCGATTGACTCAGCCATCCAGTTTACTTTTGAGACTGAACTGATAATACATTGCCTTTCCTTGATATCCTTGTAATCTGCAATGGATCTAATTACAGCAAAACTGTTAACTGTAAATCCTTTTCTGTTTGTTTACCTCTTCATGTTTTAAGTCATGTCACTCGGCTAAGCAAAATATAGCTGCTTTTTACTATTATGTATTTCGAGCTCTCAAAGTTTGTTCCTCAGAATCTCTTCTTGGTAAGGAACTCAATTATTTAAGATCTGTTGCCCTTAACCGAGGATTTTCTCCCGTAGTCTTTGATAAAGCTGTTCGAAAGTTCTCATTGTGCCATCTAAGAACACATTATGATGTCAGAAATAACATTAATAACCTTCTTGTGCTTGGGGAATTTATAGCATATCGTGTCAGTGTGACTTAAGCTATATTGGCCAAACGAAGAGAGTATTAAAGTTTCGCGTAAAAGAACATGAATCTTACTTCCGAAAAGGCGAAATTAACAAATCTTCAATAGCTAATCATAGTTGGAAATTCAGTCACAATTTTGATTTTGGTTCTGCTAAAATTATCCAGAAAGCTGGTTCTATTAGGGAATTGGATTTTCTTGAAGCTTTTCACATTCACAAAAATTTATCCTGTTTAGTCAATGAAGTTAATTCCAATACAGTCTTGCTTAATGCCTTCAAAATCCTACTAACTTAGCCCTTCATTTTTCGTTACTATTTCTGCCGATAGATGGCGCTATCGGCTCTTCCACTGGTCGCCTGTGGGTTAATATGATCGACATTCGCTTTCTCGCTTTTGCAGAATTTTTTGCTCCTGATGAAGGGAGACCCGTTTTGCTCTCGAAATCGATTGGGATTTTACAAAATCTATGCAGAATACAAAACTGTCGATTTGCCTGTCTTGTCTATGAATATCCCTGTGCCTGTTTCGTTTTTATTAAATGTATCACCGATGTAATCAACAATGTGTGCAATTTGTTGGGTGGTAGAAAAACCTTTTCGAAATCCAAATTGATTATGAGGGATAATTTCGCGATCATTAATAAAAATCCTGCATTCTTGTGACAATAATCCTTACAAAAATCTTGGCAATGTGGAGAAGAAGACTGATTGATCTATAATTTTCTGCTTCGCACCATCTTCTCCAGGCTTTTTAATCACGGTAACTAACGCATGTTTCTAGGGAGACGGAAACTAAAACAGCCGAAGGCAAGCGTTAATGATGTTAGTGCAAAGTACTATTATTTTTTGGGAAGACCTTTGAGTGCTATATTAGTAGGTTATACTCTGTGGTTCTTTTGGGGTTTAGAGCTTGTATGATGCTTTTAATCGTTTTGGGAGAAGTAGGTTCATTCGTAGCAACATGATTATTCTTAATAAAGCTATTTATGTGGTTGACAATATTTCCGCCATTGGGATTAGGCATGTAATTTCCTGTAAACTGTTTTCCGTACGTGTCAGTGAAGGCATTAACAATTCTTTTCCGTGTGAGAAATTTTGACATTATTTGACCGTGACTTGTTCTACAGTCCTGAATTTAGTTGACGCATAACTGCTGCATGACCATTTTAAGGCGTTGTGGTGCAATTGTGGAATTGCGTTTTATGCTATTTTTGGTTGCTTATTTGCATTCGGCGATGCAACCTCCACCTCATATGTATATTATACATTCCAATTCTTTTCCTTCTTTTTACAACCGTACCTTTTCTTTTAACGTTTGTTGCATATTTTTTTAGCATGAGTGCGTTTAAGAAAATAAATGACGACTCTCCAATAGGTTTCTTTTTTGGGGGGGAGGGGAACTTCTTGCATTATTAAAGTTATTCTGTATTTTTCTGTAATTTGTTGGGTATAAGCTTTACTGTTTGTTTGCGTATTGTTAGAAGGAAGTAAAACAAACATTTATAAGGCGGGGTCGGAAAGATACCTGCATTATCCACAGGACTGAAACATTACCTCATAGAGAGTGGCCAGCAATATTTGTGTGTTTGATATTTGAATCTTGACAGTCTGCGGGGTTTGAAAAGTGGAGAATAAATTACTATAATAACGAATTTATATAAAAATAGTTTATGAATTTCTTTCACTACTTAAAAATTATATAATTTTTAAGAAATAAATTATTCATTTAAAGGAATTTTTATGAAGTAGTACTTTACTAAACAAACCATTAGAAATGAGTTCCTAATAAGTTAATGAACTATTGATGATAATTATACTGCATTGATTACTGATCATTATTTCTTAAATATTTAAAAGCTAACTTATACAAATGTAGAGTTTTGTCTGTTTATCTTACAGAATTTTTTTCAGCACTCAATGATGATCCATTTCTTTGTCTATCCATCATTTATGTGTAGTGATTGCATTTTTTACTTATGACTTAAAACCTTCTCTTAAAATTAGGCAAAACTCAAACAAAACTTTCTCTTAAAATTAGGCAATATTCAATATTAAATTGTTGTTAATTAAAAAAGAGGCTTCATGAATTTTCGGAAAATCTGGTGCGTTTCAGTAGCAAAACTTTGCTTCTTTCAGAAGAGGGAACTATGTAATATAGCCTCGAAATTAGTTGGATATTTCTATAAAATTAACTTTAATCTAAACTAACATTAATCCAAGTTGAATGTTGATTGAATTAAGTTGGGATATTCCTCTTTCGTATCTTTAGGCACTTCGTATGCCACTGTAAACGGAACAATCGTGATCCACAAGCAGAGGTCGATTTACGAAGCAGCAGTCCGGGAACAAAATCTCTCCTTCCTCCATTGATGCCAAAAATGTCTATTCTAGACAATAAGTCATAAAATAACTTAGTAATTGATTATATTTTCATTGATAGGTTATTCAAGAAAAATTTATCTGTATGTTTTGATTTCAGGTTATTATAAATTGTGTAAATTATAAGCTTAAGCATTTTAAATCAGACTCATGTTTTCGTTCTGACGAAAGCTATGATAATTAGAATATAATTTTTTCCTATATTATTACAAACCTTAATTAATTAAAGTACGCAGAAAAAAAGCAAAATAATGCAATTAAAGGCCCAGTACCTGGTTTACCCTCATTACCTTTCATTTTTACCCTGTGTGCAACACGTAGACAGTCATGACTATGATATTTCAAGTGGCTTTCGTAAGAGTAATCAACAATTTCGCAAAAACAAGGTTGATTCCATTAAGCGCTGTTAAAACAAGGAATGATAGAGCTATTTAAAGGAACATTGATACAGCCTTGGAGAGAACAAGAAGTGTAGTTGTTAAGCGAAATATTTCTTTCTTCCTGATGAAGTCCTTTCTCGCTTTAATGCTAGGATTAAATTCGAATCCTGTTTTCCTTAAAACTATTCCGTCGCATTAACTTTTTCATAACCGTTGTTTTATTTGCATTTCTTTCTTTTGAATGTATTTGTTTTGGCATTAATATGAGATATTATTCTGATAGGTAGTTATCTGCCATGGTACATTAGGTTGAAATTCCAAATACGTATGTGTTTGCTTCTGTATTGCAATTTTAAATTTTTTAATTGAATTGTTCTACTTTCATTTGCCAGAGAATACCGCTGCTAAAATTATGTAGAAATTTGCACTGGCATCATTTATATTTGAATTTCATTACCTTTTAAAATACATTCTTTATTCATATAGGAATTGTGAATCTTTTCATAAACTTCCGTTTTATATTTCTTCAAATAATTATTTAAAATTTTTGTATTTATTCATTTGAACTGTGTGTTTAAGCCTATTTATTATTATATTTTTTTTGAGAATTTGATTTTATTTATTTGAACTTCATTTCTTCGAAAGAATACTCAGTGAGCCAGGCTGTGATGTGTTTGAAAAGTGCACGTTTTGATAGAGAAAATGCAGCAAAGCACGGCTAATAAGTCTTTAATGGCCCGTTCAAAAAATATCTATAAATGAGAAAGATGTGTAACCAACATTTTAATTTAGGATGAATTGTATGCATTTCTTTGTCATAGTTTTATCATTATGACATTCCTTACACAATTTTATTATTATTTATCCCTACTTTTTGTCAGTTACAAAATGTGTGTAATTGACGTCACTGCAATTCTTTAAATTTTCGGCAGCAGAACTCGCTGCTAATTCTTATTCTGCCGCGCAGGCAAGTTTTCCTGGTGTTTCCAGTTACAAGGTCGCTTACATTTTTCAGGAAAGCCTCTTGATCCGAAAGTGAAGTGGTAAATAACATAGTTTACCATCCTGGTTGTAACGTCTCCGACTTGTGCTTCTGCCTCTATATATTACGACGTTTTCTATTTGGCGGGTCATGGAAATGCAGCTTTTCAAACAGCTGTTCCACCGAAGATAACTTCTCAAGTAAATGTGAAATGGTAGTTTGCAACACGCTCGAATTCTTAACTGCAGTTGAATGAGCCTCATGTACTTCAGTTCGCGAATGCGAGTCAACAGCTACTATCAGTCATAATCGCCAGTCTAACAATACCTTCATCACTAACCCCAAATATCTATAACATTAAAATCTGTACGTGTCTGTCTGTTTGGTTGTTTGTTTGGGACATTATCTACTCCTGAAAGGCGGAAAGTTGAGTTTTGAGAAAGGTCCTCTGGATTCCAAAAATTCGTGGAAGCCATTTCGACCATTTTCATCATCGTACGGCTTTAAGCATATATTAATTGAAAATTTCGAAACCGTAAGTTTTGGCCATCATGTTTTTCGAGTAGCAAAGTCGCCCAGAATGGAGATAAAAATCTGCTTTATTTCGAAGCGCTGCCACTGATCGATTTCAAATCGAAGAGTTTGTAAACAATTTTTTTTTTCTGTTTTACAAAATATGAAATAAAAATAGCATTGCCAAACATTATATATATTATTAGTCCAAAGGGGGCTTTATTTTCGTTTTGAGAATGACTACTATTGTTTTCCTTTTGAGATTTTGCGTTGGAAACATTAAAAGTCTGAATCCCTTTTCAGATTGTTGCCACAAAAGATTGCAGCCTTGTATTATATTTAAAGAAATTAAATAATCAAGAATATGCATAAATGCATGTTTATTTCTCCAAATGTGATAAAACAACGGTACCTAGAGCCATCCAATTTTGAATAATACACTTTTCCACCCGAATATGCGCATCTGGAAGCCCGAATTTGGAATTTCTTTTATTATCTATTTCATATTTTATAAAGCTTTAACTAATTCTTTATGAACAAACTCAAACGATTTAAAAGCGAGCAATAACAACACTCTACGGGGGAAAAAGACCTTTTTATCTAAGGCGCCCGGAACCGTGTATCAGAAATTCTAAAGATATACTCATTTTAAAATTATTTTGCGATATTGCCGTTGAATTGAATTTTATGGTTTAAGTGCGAAGAACATGATATTTAATAAATAAAGGTGACACACAAAACGTTTAAAAACGTCCCTTTGAACATAATTTAAAATCTGAAGCCTTTCATTTCTTTTTAGTCCAAAAGGGCTTTAGTCTCCGAAGAACAATTGTTATTATATAAGTTCATATTATGACGTTGAGGAAATCATGCGATAGCATGTGACATCATTGTAAGTGAAACGGGTTTCGTTAATGCAGCTTTTCAGATAACTAGCTGCTTTTTTGCTGGCAGCTTTTTTGTTTCAACTTACGATAATTGACTCAATATGTTATTGCCGCGCGTTAATTCTGTTATTCATATTAAGAAAAAGATGTTATATTACATTAAATTAAAATCATGACGTTGTAGCGATTTATATTTATTTTAAATAACCAATTTAATTCAATTTTACGTTCTTTCCTTCATTCTCCTAATTGTCTTCACTCTCCTTCTAAGCCTTAATTCCCCTAATTGCCTTCATTCCCCTTCTATTCCTTCTAAGCCTTCATTCCCCTATTGTCAATGCGGAATATTTAAATTTGGTAGCGCGCGTGAAGTAATGCAAATTCTACCTTGAGGAGAAAAGGTTTAAATGAAGAGTTCTAGAAGAGAAGTTAGAGAGTGTGGGCGAACATTGTATTTTTTGTAGCGTGAACTTTTGCTTTGCATTTATTGCTGGTTAATGTGGTGCAACAGGTATTACTTTGCTGCCACTAGATATTCGACGCTACTTTAGGAAACAGGATATTCTGCGCTCTGTAGCGTAATTCTACTGTTTGTTAATATCTTCGAATTTTTAGTTTAGTCCTTGTTATTTGAGTTACCGCCCGAGTGAGGCATGGTATGTTAGAGTCAAGTCGACGCATTGTGAATTTTAAAAGAGTAAATAAAGGGTTCTTTTTGCCCTTCACCTGTGTGGTTTCCACACGTAGTTCAGCTGTTACATTAGAAGATAGACCAGAGGGGCCTACAACGTCATACGGGATCTGAAATGCTTTTGTTTCCTGGTTTTGCAACAAAAAAATTATTTACGAAGTGGCTGTTGCTTGGAAAGGAAGAACTAAATTCATTCAAACCGAAATGTTTTTATGCGTTTTGTTTTCAGGTGTACACAAAATTTATAAACTTTGCTTTGGCCACTGCTAACAACTTTGTGTACACTATATTAAATTAATAGTTCATTTTATTTTCAGTTTTTCAGACCATTTTAATAATTTTGTTTGCAAATATTTAATGTTCGAGATTTGCAAGAACTAACCATTCTCCTTTCTCCTAATAAACTTAAAATAAAATAACTTCAGATCTAATATTCCAGAGCGTCATGTTTATTTTCAAAGTCCGTAGAACATCAACAAATTACAAAAAAGATCAGATGTTGCCACTCTTACAATGACAAACTATGAAAAAAGATAACAACTGAGGCTTGTTTCTAACAATACTCCCACCTTTTGATTGATGACATATACTTAATCAATCAAAACAAAATATAAAAATATTGTTCACGCAAATATAAAGTCTAAATAGTAAACAAAAAAGAAAATTAAGTTCTTAAATTTCTACACTTAAATAACGCAAATAGTGTTCTCTGCCTTCCACGTACTACAACTTTAGAACCGTGCCTGCCTGCTGGAATGTACACGTATCCAGCCTATCACTGGCTATTGGAACGTACACAGCGCCCTCTAGCCGAATGGCGCGGGAAATACGTAACACTCCCCACCTGAACTCAGTTGAGTTCATTTACCATTGATTTATAACAAAATTTACATTCATGAACTATTTTAAATTACATGAAGAAAAACGCAAATAGAATATTACATCAAAATTGTTCACAATCACTTGATATACAAAACAAATTATATGTTTTAACTTCTGAATAAAATTATTCAAATATCCAGCTTTAAATATAAGCACAATTAAAACTATCATTAATACACAGATAGAAAATTAACAGGTTTAAACTTCAATTAAACTAACATAATTAAGAATTAATTTCCAAATTATACACAAGTTGTACTGAGCGCATTATTTTTCCTCTAGAGTCTGAATAAGAAGAGAACGAATTTACCGTCTCTTCCTGGATACAGCTCTAAGATTTTTTCCATCATGCACACATTTCTGGGATAACGCTCATCATTAATCAAAACAGTACCATTCACCTTAAATGAAACTATTTAACTTGTTTGTGAAGAAACATAAGCTGATATCAGATTAAGTAAATACTCCTTTCTCTACCTGTTCCAAATAATGATTCAAAAGCGTTTGCTGATATTTATATTTCTTTGCCAAAGAATTTCTATTAACATTTAAATTTTCATTTTTTTGTTTAATTACAGGTAATGACACCAACCTTTTACCAATGAGAAAATGAGATGGGGTGAGGAAGGTTCGTTGTACAGATACGTGATAGGCCTGGAATTAACCATGGCTTCAATTTTTGAAAAAACAATTTCCAATTCTTTCAAAGAAAGAGGAGATCGTCCAACAATTTTCTTCAAACAGGTTTTAACCGTTCGTATCTCTCTCTCCCAGAAACCTCCCCACCATGGACTTTGTCCAACTATAAAATTCCAAATTATACCTTTAGAAGCAAACAAATTTTTAACTTTATCATCATCTATCTGGTTCCACCATTTTTTCAATTCACAATTTGCTTTTTTGAAAGCTTTGGCGTTATCAGAATATATAGTGGAACATAATCCTCGACAAGAAACAAATCGTCGGAATGCTAACAAAAAAGAATCAGCACTTATGTTAAGATTTACTTATAAGTGGACAACTCTTGTCACTGCACACCTGAATATAAGTGAATAACACTTTGAATTAAAATCACGAACAAAAAATGCTCCAGACCACATATATCAAATGGCGGATGCTCTTGAATTCTATCGGGCAGTAAAGGGGCAACCACCTGCATTCCAGGTTTCGATTTGAATCGTCTACAAACCAGACAGTTATTTAACACTTTTTCACAAATTGAAGACCCTTGACAATCCAGAATTGTTCTCGTAAATATGTTAAAGTTGCATCAACACCTAAATGGCACATTTTAGTATGAGAATCACAGATGAGTAGCTCAACAAATTTATCATTAGATGGAAGAAGCCTAGGATGTTTGGCTCTCATATCCTTACTTGAAAACTGTAAACATCCCTTCAAACAAAGTAAGTTTTTGTCATCATATTCAGGATTCAAATTAAATATGCGTGAACTCTAATCAATAGTTCCTTTAGAAAGAAGTTCGGAAACCTCTGTACCGTAATGTTTGAATTGAGTAACTTTGATCCAAAAAAGCAAGCTTGCTGGAGTTCTGAAGCACATATAGGTCCATATAATGTTGCAGAATCAGGTTTAGAATTGTGCACAAACCTTTTAATCCACGCAGTAGTTTACCTAGTTCACTGAAGTCATTAACATCGAGTAAGGGCAGAGTTAGGTTTCCACCACTTGAACTGGTGACCATGGAGTTAACCGGCGCAGTCCGTCGCTCTTTCACTACAACGCCTTCGTCACAGATGTCATCAAGATGATACAGCGATTCTTGAATAGGCCACAAGTGAAGCGGTCTATACAACCAACCAGGGCCTGAGTACCACAGAGAACTTGTCAGGATCCTCTTAGCCAATTCTCCTCTAGTAGTAAGGTCTGCAGGATTGTCGGAGCCACTACAATGGTTCCAACCCTATGGTAGACTCAGGGACTGCACTTGAACCACTCTGTTGGCGAGAAATGGTTTCCATTGTTTAGATGACCTTTTGAACCAATGAAGCACAATTTAAGAATCGCTCCATAAGAAAATCTGTTTCGCGAAATCAAGAAAGACACCTTGTAAATAATTTTCTAAACGTGCAGTGAGGAGTGCTGCCATTAACTCTAATCTTGCAAAAGTCCAAGCTTTTAAAGGAGCAAGGGGCATCTTTTAAAGGAGCAGAGGACCTTGTGAAATAACTTCAAAACAAACGTTTGTCTTATATTCGGACGGCTTTGAAAAAATATTATTTTCAAAGTAAACTATTTTCAAAATCAGCTTTAACCAGTAATAGTTGGAAAAAATGAGCTATGCAAAATCTAAAAAAAAATAATAATAATAATTCACTAAAAATCAGTTAACTGACTGAAAATTAGTTTTAACTGAAAAATAACTAACTAAACTATTCCAAGTAATACATTAAGAGATAAACAGTTAGCGCCTCTTGCTTTTTAACAAGAAAATTAACGAACCGGAGACTAAAGTTCTAGTCCTGTGGTTCATTACTTTTCATGTCATAGGACCTCGATTATCCAGATTGACAGATGCTTAGCCTACTTCGGATAAGGGCCTTTTTTTCCCTAAATAAGCATGATCAGACTTCTTTTCATAAACCCTCTTTAATTTCTTTCATTGTAGCACAATATGGTGTTAACATTTTTCGTTAACTTCTCTTAGATTAGTTACTTTAATGAACACTAAAAGAGAACGATGTACTTAAAAAACGTACGCAACTTTTTACTTTGAAATAAAAATATACTGCTACTACTCCTGAGATAAGTGTAAGAAATTTTTCTATATTCCTAAACGTAGCCGATAGGCAACAATGTTGGCTAAGATTTTTCAATTAAGTGTTTGTCTGCATCACATCTCCAAGAATACACACAAATAAGAGTCAAACAAATTACAGGTAGTATCGTAGACGCACATACCTTTTTTTGAAAAATTGTTTGGTTTGTGTTGGCCTATAACATGAAAGATTCGAAAATATAAGTGGTTTCTTTTGGCTCACATTATTTTGAGAAAAGTTTTATTTATTTATTTATTTATTTATTTGCGCACATTTTTCTTAAACAATGGAAAAATTGATTTCGAACTCAATGAATCAATATTAATATTTTCATCGTTTCGATTAATTATATTTTTATTATAATAAAATACTTTTATAATGTTTTACATTATAATTA